>JAOXYD010118441.1:0-11268 GCA_028565735.1 Pinacopodium congolense | reverse complement strand
AAAATTAGTTTTCTAATTGTTTGAAAATTGTTTTCAAAGGATTTTATTTTAGGAATCTTTATCATTTAATTTAATTTTCAAGAGTTTAAATTATTAAATTAAATTACTCATCAAATCAATAATTAGAATCAAGAAAATTATGGTTATCTTTCATAATTAGATTATTCTAGATAAATTTAATATAATTAGATTATATTAATTAAGATAAGACCTAAAAATTTTAAATTTCTTATTAAAATATTAAGTACATGTTTAGAACATGAAAGTTGTCTTCCATTGTTATAGAATTAAACTAAAGTTCTGTTTATTGTTAGGTTTGTTGAGTACACTCAAGGCCATTTTAATCTGAATATGTTTAATTTTATAACAATGGATTCTAATTAAATAAATTTGTATAATTTGAATGAGCACACTCATGATTATATAAATTTAGAGATAGGGTTATGAATAATATATAAGATATGTTTTAACAAAGAGTTTTTATCTAACAGATCTAGGAATCATATGAGATATGATTGATAAATGTTATCTACCTAATTTTAATTTGGTTGGTTTGTTGAGCACATCAAGATCAATTAAGTTAGAATGAGATCCTAACCCACTAGGAAATTATGTGATAATTTCTCGAATTAATAGTGAAGGCTATTAGTTTATTTAAAATAGTGGGAGTAATCAAATATTATTAAAGTCCTTAATTATTTAGTTTTAGAATATAAAACTAATACTCGTTTTTCTATGTTTTCAGTTATTGGGTACCAGTTGATCCCTGAAAAGCATCTTAGATACTAATAAGCTTATTGGATTAAACTTCTCTAACTGGTATTGCAACTTGAAAATTATTCTCAAATAAGAGAAGAAGGTGTATGTTCTTCTCTTATTTGAAAATACTTGCTTCACCTTTTTCTTTCCTTTAACACCAAGCATGTCCATGGCTTGATTGTTTATGGATTTAAAAAATAATTTTACTAATAAAGTTTGTTCTACTAGCACATCCTTTTTTTCATGATTCATTGTTTCTTCATAAGTTAATAAAGATTTACTTAAATCATTTATGAACATATTATTCACATTTTTTGACTCTTTAGTATCTAGTACCACAAAATTAAATTTGGAGTTAAGAGATTGTAGGATTTTTTTCCACAACTTGAACATCTTGCATGATCTCTCTATGCCTCTTCATTTGATTCACCACTTCTAAAACTCTCATGAAGTACTTTGAAATGAATTCTCCATCCATCATTAAAAGTGTCTCAAAATCAACCCTTAGAGTTTGAAATTACACCTTCTTCACTTTATTAACTTCCATTACTAAATTTTGAAAAGTTTCCCATGCCTACTTTGATGGGGGGTTCTTTGGCTGTTTTCTTAAATATTTCTTCATCTAAATAGTGATAAATGATGATAAGTGCACTATAATCTTTCTTCCTTTACTTTTCTAAGGCTTTCTTTTCGATTTGAATCAAACTTGCCTCATATTGAGGCTTTATATAACCTTTATTGACTATCTCTCATACACCTTGCTAACTAAGAATGACCTTCATCTTAAGTATCTAATTCTTGCAGTTAAGTTTTGTAAGTTAAAGATAGTGGATAGATATAGAAGATCTTTTTGTTGTCATAGGTGGCCTTGATACCACTTTACTAGAAAAACTAAAAACTCACAAAAACTTGTAAACTCATAGAAATAATAGAGGAAAAGTATTCTTACAATAAAACCTTTATTATTGCCTAACTTTTGTAAAATAAAATATTACATAGCTATTTATAATGTCAATAAAGAATTTAGAATAACCTATTTAAAGCTTCTTAATGTTAGAATACAGAGACAGAGAGAGAGAAACTTTCATTCACATAATTAAATTTTCATAACTGTCAAAATTGATGAATATGTCTTTATTTCTTCATAATTATCTCTAAGTAACTCAAAATGATACAAAGGAAGCTTTATTTAAAGCTAGATACAAAGGAAGATTCATTTGAATCTAGATACATAAAGCTTTAAAAAGAATCTTAAATCACCTTAATTGATTTTTTTTAACTCAAATACTCCTTTAAAATTATTATTAAATTTTAAATTTTAAGTTTATTTCTAACAGAAACCAAATGATAAATTGCCTGAAATCATCAGATGATTACACATATGCTTATATATCTATCGAAAATATGAGTTTTAAAATATGGCTTATAATTTCATAATTTTTGTGCGTGAATAATTCAATAAATTAAAAATATTTTTAAGATTCCTATAAAAGAAAGTTTACTATACCATAACATTATTAACAATTATTGATAAGTACACAAATTTTGTATAATTAACAATATAGTTTTGTTGTCATCAAACACTTAAAATTTACTTTTGATTTTAGAATACTTTTTAATAATGCAATAAAAGCCTTGAATAATTTGCAATTATGTTGTTTTTAATAGCGTTATTGTAGTTTATATTTTTGTTTGTTGTTTCCACAATATTCTTAGGGAAAACCTTTACATTTTTTAACTAATTTAGTCAAGAATTGACTTTTTCCACATATAAGATCCAACCATAAACTAAATTTTGTTTATAATAAAAACTGATTTCAGAACTCTTTTCTCATTTATCTATTACAACATTAACTATGATATAGTAACTAAAAACACCACTTTCATTTTTGATTAATTAGAAACCTTATAATATACATTGGGAACTCTCAAAGAGGAATGTGAATGTTTATGTAAGAAAATAAAAACTATTTTTATAAGATCTAAAAATAAAATAAAATAGTAAGACATTGTGCAAACTTAATAAGGAAAAATAAATACCTTCATAGACATTTTTCTTATACCCCCACATATCTTAAGTTAAAAGGCATATTTGACATTATTTAAAAAACTAAATTAAAAATGTAAGCGACATTAAAAACTGTTTATGAAAATAAGGAAATTTATGCATTAAATTATTAGGACATGCAATAATAAGGATGATTTTCTTATCAAGTTAGTTCATAATTACAGTATTTATATCAAACGACAAGAAAGGAATGTTAGGACTTTCAATCGAAACTAACAACCCTATAACAAATTATCTTCTAACTCTTCAAAATGAACATTAACTTCTAACTAATATTTACAAAATCAAACATGTCCGACCGATTTAACCCGATTGAACTAGAATTGGCCTAGTAATTAGTTCAATTTTGAATAAAAGCCATGAAACGAAATAACTGGTCCATTATATAAAAAAAAACTGGTTGGTTTATCCAATAATCATCAACTAATCAGTCAGACCGCAATTATTTGAATTAACCCATTTTCTTCTCTCTCATGTCTCCATTGTCCACACATTCTCCCCATTTTTTCATCATCTTTAACCATTATTTATTGGTAAGAGATGATAGTTAAAGAAGATTGGTTTTAGATGGTATGGATGAAGGTGAGAGAGACTCATGAGAGAGAGAAAGTAGAAGAGAGACTATGTGATGTGAGTGAGATAGAGAGATTGGTTGTGAATGGTAGCTAAGAGAGAGAAAGTAGGAGAGAGAGACCAATTCTGGATATATATGGATGAAAGTAAGAAAGAGTGGTGGGAAGACAAAGAAAAATAACTTGAAATGAGAGATTGATAATGTAAGGAGAGAGATTAAATGCTTTAAGAAGTAGTTGGAGGGAGAAAGAAAAAGGAAATGAGTTTCAAGTATAACAATCTTCCTTAGGATGAAGAGTAACTCTTACAACTTTTTCTTTCAATAAAGGAATTAAAGAACAACCTTTTTTATGATCACAAACAAGTACTTTAGACTTTGGTTATTAGTAAACACTTTTTAAGTCACAAATTATCAAAGGGTGAGAAAGGAAAAAAAGTTTATACTATTGTATTGGATAATAAATTTTGGGATGCATGCTTGAGTGTTGTGAAGATCGTGACTCCATTGATAAGATTTTTAAGGATTGTTGATTCAGATAAGAAGCCATCTTTAGGTTATATATATGATGGCATGTATAGGGTTCGCGAAACAATTATGAATATTTTCAAAGGAAATGAGAGATTATACAAGCCTTATATATAAATTATTAATAGACAATGGGATAAGCATCTTACTCAAAGGATCCATTTGGTAGCTTATTTTCTCAATCCTTATTGCTTATTTGATGAAGATGTATGCACAAATGTAGTAATGAATGGTATTTTTATGTGATTGAATGCAAAGGTATGTTTTCTCCAGAAGAATAATCAAAAGCATTAAATGAAATCAAATTGTATCATGAAAGTTCAAAGATTTTTGCCAAACCATCTACAAAGAGGGAACTTATGTTAAAAAAAATGCAGCTTGGTAATTTTTCATGATTTAAGTTTTATTTGATTTCTATAACTTTTAATATTTTTCTTATAACTCGTAATTTAAAATGCAAATGAGTGGTGGATACTATTTAGTAAAAGTGCTCCAACTTTAAGAAATCTTGCCAATAAATTACTCAGTCAAATGGCTTCTGCATCAGGTTATGAACGTAATTGGAGCATTTTTTAAAGCATTCATACCAAAAAGAGAAATCGTTTGGAACATCAAAGACTCAATAACCTTGTTTTTATTACTTATAATCTGAAGATGAAGAACGGGTATTTTATTGATTAAATTTGATTTCTAAGTAATTATACTTTTTTTTTATTCAGATCACTTAATAAAAAGAGAACATATGATCCAATTAATATCGACTGCATTGCATATACTAACTTTTAGATCGAAGAAAAAGAATCATCGCCTGATCTTGATTATAATGAACTTGAAAGTGTGGTTTATGAAGATAATGCATTTATTACGACAAATGAATTAGGCACATCTACTAACGGTAAGTTGATATCTTATTTTTAAAATATATGTTATTTTAGAAAAATAATTTTATGCATTATTAATATATAATTTATTTTTGGTTCCAGAAAATATTTATGCAAATATGTTAGATGAAAGCACGGTTTACGATTCTTTACATAGCGTTGGAGAATTTGAAATTCTTAATGAAGATGAGACACAACCTCCTTTAGAAACACAATCTTGATTTTTGCTATTATTTTAATTTCTTATGTTAGATTCAATTTTAGTTAAAATTATTATTATTATTATTAATTACACATTAATAAATATTGGTGTTTTATTTTTATTTTAATCATACATTTAATTTCTATCATATATTTTAACTTATTTTTATAATTTATATATTTTATTATTTTATACCGATTCAATACTAATTTTATAACGGTCTAATATTGGTCGATCCTCTAAACCTTAAACCTATCTTTTTGTCGGTTCGATGTCCGATCTGATTTGAAAACATTAGTAAAGCCAAAAATGATAAAAACATTTCTCTAAGACATAGATCATGTAGAAGTGTATTGTCAGTATTTGATTTTAGCAGTTTCAACACACTAGGTTTACAAGCATTTCAACTTCAATTTTTCATCAATCACTTTGACATTCATCTCCCAAGTTTACAGCAATTTGTTAATATGTTGATTAATCTATTAAGTTAACAAACTTGTTCATAAAACTATCATCACAATGGTGTTGATTCAGAACACTTCAACTTGTACTTAACAGTTTCGAACTTAAGAGATGTTGAAACTTCATTTTTATTTGTCTTTACTTAAAGTAGCAGCAAACTTTGGCTTGAATTACACAAGAGTTCTTGGGTTGTTGTTGTTGGAAATTTAAGGTGGAATAAAACCTATAAAAATAAAATAAAATAAAAGAAGGTTACGAGAAGAAATTAGGATGCCAATCTCTTCATTAATAATTTAAGTAGATTTTAAAATACTTATAAAATCTATAGTTGGTTAATACAATCCTTAATTCTTTCCACATTTATTAGACTTCTCACTTCATATTGCCATGCAATCTTAGTAAAGACATTAAAAGAAGATTAAGAAACTTTCTATGGAAAGATGATTAAAAAATATATTTAGCTGCCAAGGTTAATTAGAAAGAACTTACATTACCTAAAGTGCAAGTTGGTCTTGGAATTATTCCCATAAAAAAAACCATTAAATCCAACATAGTCAAAAGAATATGGAGATTTCTATCTAATAGTGAAGCGTTATGAATAAGATGGATGCATACCTTTTTTTTTTTTCTAGAAGGTAAAAACTTCTAGGTGTATAAGCTAAAGCATAACTCCTCTTAATTTGTCTAAAAGTTATGTAAAATGAGGAGTAATATTTATGGATTGTTTAAACCCAAAATAGTGAATGGAAAGAGAACTTCTTCATGATTTGATAATTGGAAAATTTTGGGACCCCTGTACCTAGTTCTTACAGCTTTCAACCTTAGGTATTCCTTTCCATCAAATGCAAAGGTTGCCCCTCTCATTTTTGGCAATGAACAGGCCTATACCATATAAGGGTCCGGTATCATTCAATTAGGAAGTGGAGGACTAGGTTATGTAGACCTTGCAAAATTCTAATTTTTTTCTCCAACCTGTCATTTAGAAGATTTATATAAGGAAATCACTCATTAACTCTTTGGAACAAACTAGTCTGGAGCATATACAATATGCTTAAAGTAAGATTTATTATATTATTGGCTTGCAAGAACAAACTTATAACTACAAATAGACTAAAATGGGGAGGTGATCAGGAAAGGAGCTATAAATTGTGTTTAGAAGAGGTGGAAGTTGTTGGCCTTTTATTTTTTAAATGCAGGTGCTCCTCTTTCTCGGAATAATGTATAAAGGTTATTTTCTATCAAATGCTTAGAACAATTATAAAGCTCTATACTTAACTAGTCTACAAGTTAAAATGGTCTTACTTCTACTGACCATGCAGTTTTGTAGCTAACCATTTCCTACTTTGTTTATTCTATATAGAGATAAATAAACCTTAGAACATTTGGAAATGAAAGTAAGGATGAGGTTGCCTTTGTTAAAGGCTCATTTCAATGGACTAAAGAAAGAGATGAAGACCAGAATGGGGTCCACTAGCCTTTAAAATTTGTCTTAAGTCTATGGGAATTTAAAAGGAAACCTTTTCTATATATTTAAATTAGAATTGGTAACAAAACTTGAGTTACTATGGAATTCCAAACCTTTTCTATATAGTTAAATTAGAATTGGTAACAAAACTTGAGTTACTATGGAATTCCATGACACTCATACTTAATATTATCCATTAGCTTCATATGAGGTTCTTAGTTATGGGATTTTCTTATAGAATCATTATGTTGTAGGGCCATTAGTGGCTAGAATCTAGTGTATCTTCTCCATTTGGAGCTCTTTTCTATTAATTAATTTATTTACTTTTAAAAATTCATTATTTTTAAAGAGTTTTTGCATAACATTTTATATGCCTTTCAAATCTTCGATTAGATTTGTGTTTTTCTCTACTCTTGAATTAGAGTAGCTCATTTTTGCATTCTTTCTGGTGGTATTAGGATCTTGAGAACCTAAAGTTTGTTCGACTAACTATGGTTAACAATCAACCACGATGTTCGTACTTTACCAAGTTAAAGGTGCATATCCCATCTTTTGACTAAGATTTGGATATTAAAGGCTTCTTAAAGTGTTTAAAGGAGCGGAGCAATTTTTTGACTACATCCAAATCTCAAAGGACAAGAAAGTCAAGTTAGTAACTTATTGCCTAAAGGGAGAAGCTTTAATATTTTATAAACAATTGAAAGAGACAAGAAGAAGAGAGGGTATAAATCCAAACTTTTTGTAGAGGAGGATGAAACAATTATTGAGAATTAAATTCCTACTACTTAAATGCACAATAATATTTTTTTTAACAATGCCATCAAGGCAATCAGAGCATTCATAAATATAAAGCAGAGTTCTTAAGGATGGTAGCCTACAACTAATTGTCCATATCATAGCCTCATCAACTTCACGATATTTGATAGAGTTAAGGCTAAGCATAAGTGAGAAGATCATAATTTAAATGACACTTAAAGTGCATTATAGGAGAAATCTAGTGATAAAGGCAAAAGCTCTATTAAATGAGAAGCCTAAGGAGTTTTGGCAATATTCAAATGGAAGGAATTCTAATGATAAAGTAGGTGGTGAATATAGTCCCTGCATGAAGTAATATTGGAAAAGGCAATAATAATGGTGGGACCTCTAGTAAAGTAACCACAACAACTCCTAAGCTTGCCAATCCACATGTAAAACCTATCCCACATAATGTTGTTGATATAATGAGCCAAGTTACAAGTCTAATAAGTGCTTGAAGAGGAGAGTGGTAAATATAATAGAGCAGTATGAAGATGAAGAAGAAGAGGAGATGTTTGCACCCCAGGGGGATGACTGGGAGTAGTTTGAAGAAGAAGATGAAGATGCATTTGTAGGTATGATATCTCACAAATAGCACATTGATTTGTACTACATAAACTATTTCACATGAGATGTTTAGATCAAGGGAGTCTATATAAACTGATTATTAATAGAGGAAGCCAAGAAAATATCATAGATGAAACCATATAAAGAAGCTGAAATCGACTACTAAGCCTCACCCGAAGCCTTATAGTTTTGGATGGATCAAGTAAGTTAGAGAAATTCTAGTCAATGAGTGGTACATAATGCCTTTTTCCATTAGAAAGAACCAAAATAAGTAGTATTGTGATGTGGTAAAGAATGATGCATGTCAGATCTTATTGGGAAGACTATGGCAATTTGACGTTGATGCAACACGTTTGGGAAGAAAGAGCACCTATCAATTTATGAAACATGGTGTAATGTACACCTTAGTGCTTATCAGTTTCAAAAAAAGATGTGAAATATCATGGGAAGTACCAAAAGTCGTTACAAGTGGAGATTAATAAAGGCAACATTATTGGAGAGATAAAGGAAACAAGAGAGGTGCATCTATTAATGATCAAAGGAGAAGATACAATAGGAGACAAGCCTGAGTTTTAAGGTTCCTTATGAGATGCAGCTTATTTTGGAGGATTTTAAAGATGAGGTTATTGAGGAATTGTCCAATGGATTGTCATCTCTGCATGACATCCAACACCATTAAGAGCCAGTCAACCTAACTTACCCCATTAGTGGATGAGTCTAAAGAAGAATGAGATTTTAGAAGAGATGGTAGAGGACTTAATCAATAAAGTCCATATTATAGAGAGCATAAGCCCATATATAATGTTAGCTTTACTCACCTTAAAGAAAGATGGTAGTAAGAAGATGTTCATTAATAGTAAAGTGAGTAACAAGATCATTATTGGCTATAAGTTTGCCATTCCAAAACTTAATGATATGTTAGAGCAGTTGAATGAAGCTATCATTTTCTCTACGATTAATCTTCAAAGTGGTTATCATCAAACAAGAATAAGATTAAAAGAAAAGTGAGATTGTATTCAAGACAAGAGATGGGTTTTAGGAGTGGTAGGTCATGCCATTCAGATTATCCAACATGCCTAGCACCTTTATGCATCTTATGAACTAGGTGCTATTACCTATTACATGCAAGTTCATAGTGATCTACTTTGATGATATAATTATATAAAGCAAATCTATTAAAGGTCATTTAAAACATCTTAGGCATATATTTGAGACTTTGAAGTAAAACCAGCTATACACCAACCTAAAGAAATATATGTTCATGATAGAGAGCTTATTGTTCCTTAGATATGTTGTAAGAAAGGATGGCATTTGAGTGGATGAAGACAAGGTCAAGGCCATTAGAAATTGGCCTCCACCAAAAACCATTGGAGATGTGAGAAGTTTACATGATATAGAGACATTCTACAAAAGCTTTATCAAGAACTTCAATAGAATCATATTTCTTATCATGAAATGTTTGAAGAAGGAAAATTTAAAGTTAGAGAAAGAGTAAGGAAATATTTTTGCCCTTATTAAGGAGCAATTATGTATACCACTAACTTTATAAAATTTTGATAGATTGTTTGAAGTGGAATGTGACATGAGTAGAGTAGGAATTTGGACAATTTTATCCTAAGAAAAGAGGCCAGTTGTATACTTCAGTGAGAAGCAAAGCTAGGCGAGACAAAAGTGAGCTTCTTATGACAAGCAATTAGACGCCATTATAATAGCTCTAAAGACAAATAAGCATTACTTGATTAGGAAGTATTTTATCCTTTGCACTAACCACCAAGCATGTATCAGGGGAGTCTGAAGCAACTGAGAATCAAGATGCATGCTTCATAATTAGCCTATGTCAAAATTTTCCTTACAAACTTGTCCATAAGGCAAGAAATAGTAATGTTGTAGCAGATGCATTAAGTAAGAGAATGAAAATGATCAAGACACTAATAGTGCAAGTTGATGGTTTTGAGCACTTGAAATACATATATGTTCATAATGAAGATTTCAAGGATATATAGGAAGCATGTTAGGGGAGGAAACCATATAATGATTACTATATTCATGATAGGTTCCCTAAGAGTAATTAGCTATTCCTTCTATGGACATCACTAAAGGAGAAAGTGATTAAAGATTTGCACAATAAAGGATTAGCTAGATATCTTGGAAGAGAAAACACGCTTAATGAGCTATATAAGAGATGTTTCTTGCTTAAGTTAACAAAAGATCTGGTTTCTATCATTTTTAGGTGCCAAACTTGTCAAACATACAAGGGTTATATGTCTAATGCCAAATTATATGTTCCATTTCTTATACCTAATAACATTTGGGAAATCTTTCCATAGATTTTATTTTAGGGTTACCAAGGTCACAGTGAGACATAGATTATGTTTTTGTAGTGGTTGATAAATTTTCAAAGATGGCTCTTTCTTACCGTGCAAGAGAATAACAGATGCAACAGCCATGTCTAAACTATTCTTCAATTATGTTTGACTCTTCTTTGAAGTATAGGAGTACAACTCATCTATAAAAAAATGGATAGGTAGACTTGGTGAAATGGATGCTAGGTAACTTTGTAAGGTGTATTTGTTATGAAAAACTAAAGAATTAGGATTTTCTCATTACATAAGTTGAGTTTGCTTACAACAATGCAATCCATAGCTCCATTCATTAATCCCTATTCTTTGTGGGATATGCCAAGGTGCCAAATTATGCACTAGACCTCATTTGAAGTAAAGGAGAAGCTTGAAAGAGCTAATATGAAGTATAAGGCCCCGCATTAGAGAACTTAGTGATCGAAGAAGGAGATGATGTCATGGTTTTCTTGAGCAAGAGTAGGATTTTTGAAAATCACAATAAGTTAAGGGTGAGAAAGTATGAACCATTCAAGATCATGATAAAGATTAATGGCAATGCATATGTTGTTTATTTACCTTCATAGATGGGTAACACTAGTCCAACTTTCAATGTTATGAATATTTCTCTCTA
>JAOXYD010118440.1:0-25018 GCA_028565735.1 Pinacopodium congolense | reverse complement strand
AAATTCAAGTAACTACATACACCTTGAAAGGTATTTCACTCAATGCACAATTAAACTAAGGGCTTTAGCTTTCAATAAATGGTATGAATGAATAATGACAATCTTGAAAGTCTAAACAAACTTAGTATGGCAAAAATTAAACATAAAAACGTGCATATGATCAAGCAATATGATCAAAATAATCCAATCACAAAATCTGGATAGTTTATGCACGCTATGAATATTCATCTCAAAACACAAATATAAGTGCTTAAAAATCAAACTAAAAATACTAAAGCACTCCTAACACCTTATGTGAACTAACCACAATAAATTTATGCACCCAAAACTGATTAATATGAAGAAACTCGTGATTAAATGAAGAAAATAAAAAACTGGTAGTTTTGATGTCTAAGTGAACTAATGCACACAATTGATGAAATATTCAACAAAAAATTCGAAACTAAGTATAATCTGACTCCTAAGATCTTAAACAAGTATATAATAATAATAATAAACACAAATAAATAGATTAAGCAGGTTCAAATCGGATTCAAACTTAAAATAGTGAAAATATAAGCTATCTTGAAGTATATGAATGTTCTAGCTCAATGATAGCTTAAACAGACCTAAAAAATTCGAAATAAAGTTCAAACATAAACTAGAGACCTTAAGCAATCTGAAAACTCCAACAACACGATTTTAGAGCAGGTTTAATCACTTGAAATTGAGATTCAAGTTAGAACAGTCTCAATAGAGACAATTTTGATATATGAATGAGTTCTAGCTTTAATCTAATGAAATAACACTTCTAAAATGTAAAATATGGATTAAATAACTTCGTACACACTCAAGCAAGATATTAAACACAAGTTTGCATACCCAGAATCACAGATTAACAGTGAAAGAACGAGTAAAACTAAGTGTTGTAAAAATATGAGCAGCTTGAGGCTTTTGAGAATTTCAGAAGGTTTGATCTGTTTTTGGAGTGTCTAGAGTGTTACAATTCGTTTCTAAGGAGTAAATATAGTATTAGGAGGCCCCCCCCCCTCTTGGGTGCCATAGGACTTACAGGATTGATCACCCTATTAATAATTACTAGTTCGATTGCTAGGTTTAAGTTCTTTATCCATAATTATTGTTAGTGATTATAATAAATGACAATAAGGTAATTGATTTTATAAGTGAGAGATTATGGCTTAAGTTAGTTGTTCCTTAGTTTTGAGTGTTGTTTTGTATTTGAATCTAGAAATTGTGTCTTAGGTTGCTTGTGTAAATCTTATCAAATTTATTTAAAATAGGACGAACTTAGGACGCAAGAGCTTGCTTTAGTATATAGCTTAGCATTTTAGGCATAACACAATTTACATGTTTTCAATGATTGATTTTTTTTCATAAATCCTAAAAATATCTTCTACCTAGCTTTTTGTTATTTTTATTTATTTTTAATATTTTGCATTATTTTTTTATGTTACTTTTGTTAGTTTTCTTTTCATTTATTTTAATTCCATAACACCAGCAAATTTTTTATTTTTTATTTTTTGCTTTTATGCAACATTGTAAATAATTAAAAATACTATCAGTTCTCTGTGGTCTAAACCATGACTTACTCTATTAATGGGTTAGGAGGTTAAGTTAGGCATTTTATTAGTTGTCGAGGAAACTGATGTAGTGTTTTATTATTTCTTGTGTTGTTTTTATTTTCGGTTTTTTTATCTTTGTCACCTTATTTTATTTTTGTTTTCGTTTCACAACTTTTTCAAGTTTTAATAATTTATAGAGGCCATGAATCATTATCAATATACTTTTTATCCTAATCTATTTTTTTCTAACTATTTTAATAATGGTTTTGAATTTCTTACTACTTTTAGGTTAGAGTAATAAGTGGCGAATCTCACATCCTTAATAGCACAACTAAGGAGGGATGGAGAAGAAGTTCATGTATGTAATATTTCCTCATTTTTTAGCCATCCTACCTTTATTTTTCTTATGTTGCAAGATGAGAAATGAAGAATTAGTTCTTCGTCAAGGTGCTACCAACATACATCATACTTCCAATCTATGCCTCCACCTCTACCATCACTACCACAAGCTAGCAAGATATCACTGGAGAAGATTGTACAGAGTTTGGCTACTATCACTCTTTAATTTTATCAAAAAAGGAGAAGTAGCTTGAAAAAATTGAAATATAAAATGAACTAATTGGAAGATGTGGATGAGAACATATAAGCCCAAGTTTCTACAGGTCTTCTTAGCCAACCAAAAAGAGACATTAGGAAGGAGGAGTTTGCTACTTCATCAAGGAGTGGAGACTAATTTAAGAGCTCGAAAGATAAGGACAAAGAGCAAGAGATGCTAGTAGGGAACCTAAGCTTTCCTTTGTTAGGAGGCAACTCAACCTTTCCTTTGAGTTTTTATGTTTGTTCTATTTTTTAGATAGGTTCATAGTTATTTTTTGTTTGAGTGCTTCAACTTTTTTTATGTTTTTTTTATAAATGTGCCAGGGAGTTATGTTCTGTCATGTTCCTATTCCTCTTTATCATTTCATTGCTTTTGAAACATTGAGGACAATGTCAAATTTAAGTGTGGGTGGGGAACAAGTTTAAATTTTCTACACTTGAGTTATTATGAGTTCAATTGTGATTATTTAAATGTTTTATCTTAAAATGATCTTGATTTTTAGTTTATTGTTATTTTAGTATTTTAATTCAATTGATACTTTTGATTTGGATGTACATTGATTACCTTTTGAATGATTTTTTCCCAAATTTTTCATTTTTCTTTTTATTTTGAATGCTTTCATGTGTTTAGTGACCCTTTTGTATGATATTAAGTGCTTAAGTTCAATTGATATGGTTTCTCATATGATTTTGGAAATGGATCTCTTGTTTAAAAAGAAAAAGAATGTGTTTGTTAAATAACTGAGCATATTTTTCACTCCACTGTCTTCAGACCATCATAAAGGTTGAAATTTTGAGTGGTGTTAGTAGCCATTTGAGAAAGTGACTTAACTAGGATGTTCATAACAAAATGTTCACCTTCATGTCAAAAAGTTAAATGACATCTTAAACAAGCTAAAAAGGAGTATCCTAGTTGAGTAACTAGGGGCATCCATGACAAGGAGCATTTATGACAAAGTGTTTATTTTTCTCATAAAAGGACAAGGTGACCTCCTACAAAATGCTCTAAAGTTGAATTAGTATTTGTTTTTTTTTCTAGCTATCTTGAGCATCATTGACTATATTCATACAATGGTCTATATGAAATTACTTGAATGCTTGGAATTAAAACATTAAGGGTTGCTTTTTACTAGCAATTTGTTTTATGTGTCCTTAGCCAAGTTTTTGTCATGATAGATTTAAGATTTGGGGAAAAAAATTAAAGACATTGATTGGCTTTTATTTTTACTCAGTTAGCTCTTGACTTTGGATTAAGATTGTTTTAATGAAGTATTTGAGTCATTACTTGAGGACAAGCAGTACTTCAAATGTGGTATTATTTGATAGGGGTTGAATTATATTGAGTTTAGATATGTGTTTTCATATGGTTTAATCCCTATCATTGATGTATAAGCGCCTAATTTTTGTTTATTTTAAGTTTGAATGTAGGATTAATCATTAGACACAAATACGAGTTAAAAGGGCCAAGCTTGGAAGAAATTTAGAGAATAATTAGTCAAGGAGTAAAATTCTAGACCTTCAATGTGAGTTAATAGTCGAATTCATGTCCTTTAACGTGGGTATTATGCAGGGGCCGTTGATTTACATCATTGATGGTATTGTTTCCTACTATTGAGTGCTTATAAAATGAAGAAAAAATAAAGGCAAACATGAATTTTACTTCTCCTGTCATTCCCATCCCTAAAAAGGACTATATAAGGATCAAATTAAGCAGATTTTGGGAGTTTTTTTGGCTCCATTTGGGCAGTCCTTTATTTCTTTTATAGTCTTTATCTTCGTTTAGATTTCTACTTTCTTTCTTGATTCAGTTCATGTTGTTGTTTAGATTTAATGTTTTAGGGCAGATTACATTCAATTCTTATGATTTCACTGTTGTCTTTGTTATTTTAGTTTATTTCCTACATATTTTATTTAGGTTTCCTTTAAATACTTATTGAATCTTTAGCTTTTTTTAGGTTTACGGTTAATCATTAATTTCCAACAATGTATTTATTGTTTTCTTTAGGATTTCTGTAGTTTCAATTGTTGTTCTTATTTATTTTATTTTATTAGCCTATTTTTATTTAAGTTAGAAGATATTTTATGGATGAATGGTTTGTATTTATGAGAATTGAATTGGGTTTTGAATGGGTTTTGCTTTTAATGCTAAGGTTAAGTTAGAACTCTATGTAAGAATTAGGAATTATTTGTAAGATTGATCACCCTATTAATAATTTATAATTTAATTGCAATGTTTTAGTTTTAATCCATAATTGTCATTAATGATTACTATAATTGGAATAGGTTATCCAACACTTACAATTTAGCTTAGAGATTTGATTCTTTAAGTTACATGATCTGAGTTTACGTTATTATGGCTTAAGTTAGTTGTTCTATAATTTTTAATGCTACTATGCCTTTGAATATAGAGATTGTATCCTAGGTTATCACATTGTTTTCGATAATATTGGATTTATCTAAAACAAGAGGAACTTAGATGCAAGATCTTGCTTGTTTCTATAGGATAGCATCTTAGGCATAACATAAGTTAAGTGTTTTCATTGATCATTTGTAATTCATTAATCGTAAAAATATCTTCTACCTAACTTTTTGTTATTGATATTTGTTTCTTGTTCTTTCGCATCATTGTTTGTTTGTGTTAATTTTATGAGTTGTATTTTTCTTTATTTTAATTCCATACTACTTGGGGTTTTCTCTTTTTCTTTTCATTTTGGTTTTTTCAACATTATAAATAATTAAAAATATTTCCAGTTCTCTGTGAGATCGACTTTGTTTTACCCTTTTAGGAGGTTAGGTTAAGTATTTTATTATTTGGTACCTTGCGACAACTTCACCAAGCACTTTCCTAACATCTCTATAAATATTTCCCAAGCTTCATGTAGGCTTTCATTCTCATACTAGATAAAGGATTTGATCTCAGCCTTTTTCTTTGCTATCTTTACTAAACAGAAAATTATAAAGAAAAGGTTTCTACAACTCATCACTAGTTAAAGGCCATACTCTACCTTTGTCTTATAGGGAGAAAGTGAAAAACCTTAACCTCACTACATCCTTTGAAACTCTATTGTATCAAAAAAGATCACATGTTTCTAAAATGGTCTCTAGTTTGGTGTTAGGATCTTCGAATGCTAAGCCTCCAAACTACGAGGCCTTCAGTATAAAGATGATCCCATGGGGGATTTCAAAGTTGTTTGCTTTAATCCTTGGTCTCATAATACTAGGAAATGGTTTATTGTTATCCCCATTATAAAAACCATCATACTGGGCTCCATCACTATTCTCTTCTTTCTTCAACATTAGGTATCATGGAATCTTCTTCATGCTCTATTTTTAGTATTTGATCTTCTAATTCAAACTACTCCTCATAAGAGATTTAGCGTCTACCTTACTTGTTCTGCTTGTTTGTGCTTCTTTTCACAATCTATGGCACAGTTTTCTCTAACTCAAAATAAAATAAAAATCGCTTAGGCTTTTAACCATTATTGGGCAAAGAAGAAAGTAGTAAACAAATAAAGAAAAATCAACTCAATGAAAAATAAAAGATATTTTGAAAGAAAATAAAAATTAAATCTATCAAAATAATAAAATAAATTCTATACTAGTTAACTTCAATATATTCCTAATACTACTAGGAAAGATCCTTGATACCAGCACCAAAAAGCTATTTTATATCTTCCTTATACATTATAACATAAGACAAGAGGTAATTATACCTCATCAATAAATAAAACAATAGATATAGAGTCCGAAAATTGTTCCTACAAAGATCTTTTGTAATTACGTAATTAACCAATCTATGATTTTCTATAAATTCCAAATCAAAATGATAACTAAAGTAAATAAATATAGTAAATAAATAAAACAATAAACTAACCAAATTGATCACAAGTAGTAAGTTAAGAGTTTTACTAATCTCGAAGTCTAGCTAAGGGTGTTTAAATTTCAATGGACTAATTATGTTTAGAAAGATTCTATGCTAGAAAAATCTAGGATATCTTCACTAAAATAAGAAAAAGCCAAAGTTAAGCCACAACCTTATCTCTGTTAATTCTAATTCACTGTTTAGTCATTTAACCAATTATATTAATAGGCATAAATTTAAGAAAGTTCAATCCCTTAAGACTCCTTCTCAGATTTGAGACCCTCATAAGGAATCAAACTTTTGTCATTCATTGTCTCAGTTGCATTATTTAATTGATTTATCTAAAAATTAGAGCGAATTTCCTAGATCCTAAATCACTTAGTAACCTATCCTAAATGGCAAATTTATGATAGATAATTGATCACTTAATTAAACAAAGATTCTTAACATAAAAAGAACTAAATAAAATAATAATTAATCTTTTTTCTATCCTAGCCTTAATTGTTTAAGATTTTAGCCACATATATTTTTCATTAAAGATAAAGACAAAACTAAAAAGTGCATTCTTATTACAGAAAACAATGAGTTGGAACACAAAAAGTAAAATTGTGAAAGATACACCTGATTATCCTCAATTACAATTGTTATTATGCTTTTCAATCTCCTTGAATCTACTCCTTGAAAATTAAAAACTCAATGCTTAAAGTCTCTATTAAAATTCAAGAAACAACTACTCTAAAAAAGTCTTTAATATATTAAGTAATTTCTTTTTTAAAAAAATGTAGACCATTAATTAGAATTTTTTGCCTCATTAAGGGTTGAAAAGTTACAATTACCTATAAAAACACTATTCAATCAAGCCTTCTAAGGGTATAATAGCCTTTGAGTTTTGAGAACAACAACACCAATATACACAATCATTGGAACTTTGTCTTCATTCTAGACATAAATGATGAGTACAAAAAGATCACAATTATGCCATTTAAGACCCACATTGATATTCTATCTTTGGTGCTTAGTAGAATCGCAATTCATCTTGGGTGTAACAGTACTATTTCGAAGCAACACTTGTTCTATAACTTCCTTTAGGACTATATCGGTGCTTTATAGTAATAGCAATTAAGTCATTATAAAATTTTGTTAGTCTTTTCCCAAAATTGTCCAAATCTAGCTCTTTTTAGTGCCTAACTCCTTAATTGGGTTTAAACATACAAATTAACCAAAAGTACTTATGAATAGGGAAAATTCATGGATAAATTGGGTTAGAAACATATCAATTTATGGCCTGGAAACCTTCATAAAGTACTAGTATTAGATATTTTTATGTAGGTGTGAGACCTTTACATAGAGCACTATCGATATAAATACTAAAGGGAATCTAATGTGTAAGGCTCTAGAAATAGTCTATAAGTTGATTGAAGAGATGGTGTTACCTTTAAGTATCACTTAGAAAGATATCAAGGAAAACCTTATAGGACTTATATAATAGATAACTTGGTAGCGTTGCCAAAAAAGATAGAGTTCCTAAATAAAAAGCTAGAAATTTTGTTACATGGTGTTAGTAAAAGTATAGTTCCAATTGCTTGTGGTAAAATGATATATGGTAATTATAGAGGTAACTTGCACACATCCTTATATTGTCAAATAGGAAGCCCTTTTCCCCAAAATACAGAGGAATTATAATATTTAGGCAACAACAATAGATAGTAATAGAACTAAATTTTCAAAATTTATAATTCATTGTGGAGGAACCACCTAACTTTTTATAGAGCAACAATAATCAAGTAATATAACATCAACATTCCAACTTTTAAATAGTCCATTTCCAAAATTTAGATCTAATTCACGTTTCCCACTGAAAAAGCCCAATTTTGAAGATGTAATCACAAAATATACCACTATGAATGAATCAAGACTACATAACCATAAGACTTCAATGTAGTATATTTTGTAAGAGAGGCTTTTAGCACATTACCTAGCCCTATGGTAACTAATCATAGAAAGAAAGTGATGGCCATTTCATTGAGCAATGGTAAAGAATTTTTAAGGAGCTTATAAGAGGAAATAAATATATGGAAAAAGTAGAGATAAGGAGAGTGATATAGATAAGGAAGGAAAAGAAGTTTTAACTTATCAGGAGGAGTGACCTAACTCATTTACAGATGCTAACATTTAACTAGCAAAGCCTATGATTTCATATCGTCAAATATTAAAGAGTGCTCAGTTAGATTAGTAGTTTAAGAGATTCTTGGAGGTTTTTAAAAAGTTACATATCAACATACTATTTTTATAATAACTTACATAGATTCCCTCTTATATAAAGTTTTTAAAAGACATATTATCTAATATAAGGATTTTGAAAGAGTATGAGATAGTGAAACTCAATGAGGACTGCTCAACCATCTTACTAAGTTAACACCTAACCTGAAGGATCCAAGGAATTTTACTATCCCTAATACCATTGGTAACTTAAAAATAGATAGGACTTTGATGCATTTAAGAGTCAACATTGACTTGATGCCTTTGTCTATTTTTAAGAGGTTGGGATTAGAGAATGCAAAGCTCGTCGTAATCTTGTTGCAATTTTTAAATTGCTCCCCAACATATTGATAAGCTCGTCGAAAACTATCAAATAATAAATTCCTAACTACCCAAAATATGCAGTATTGGTGAGATAGGCTCGAACCACAGAGCGTCAGGATGCAAATTTTATTTCAAATGTTGCAAGAAAAAGAAAAATAAAACACCCTGAAGAGATGCAAGTAAGATAAATTAAGATGCAAAAGATACAAACAAAGAGAAAAACACAAAGCAAATTTAGAAAAGATGAATAACAATAACAAAGAAGTGGATTGGAGATATCTTTAGGATTTTGGGATAATCATTGATCATTGAATCTAAATAAGAGGTTCCCTAGTCATGGTAATAGCCTATAGGCTAGAATATGCTCTCAAACCCTCGGTTCCTTTAAATTAGACAAATCTAACAAGCTCTAGAAATGCCCTTATCCCCATCTGTAACCTAGAACAAGCTCTTTAGATTTAATAGTGATGATGCTTTAGGTATTAAGGAACAACTAACTTAGGCCACCTACTCATAAGCTCGAAAGGTGTAACCTAAAGGTATGGAACCCTAGGTTAGTTGATTAAGTATCTTGACAAATTCTACTAACCTTTTGGTACTTTCGAGAATTGCTATGGACTATTATGTATCACGCACTCAACCTTAACTTTTGGATTAGGAAATTACCTGAAGGGTAATCAAGCCTAGAGATAACTCCTAATTCATGACATTTAACCTAAGTTCCAAACTAACTTAGACAAACAAGCACCAAATTAAGCATAAATTCAACTCCATTCTCACAATTCTCATCCTTTCATCCTTCTAATATCTCCAAACCCCTAAACGAACTAGCCACACATGATTAAGCTACCTAAAACAAAGATTAAACGAACATAAATCATACTTAATTAATTAAAAAAGTTGGAAAATTAATAACTAATCTAAAAAATCAAATTCAACACTTTATCTAATGACAACTTAAGTTACTTCAAATAATAAGAAATTATCTAGAACTTAATTAACTAAGACCTAATTTAACATTTTAAATAAAAATTTCAGATTATAAAAATGAAACAAAAATTTAAATTTAAATGAAGTAAAGCTTAAGAACATGTATAGAAAATAACTACTAACATAGATGAACAAAATACTATATGGATAATTGAAACTATATGAAATAAAACCCTTAAACAACTTAATACTTAATCAAGGTAAATCTGAAATTATCATTAACATTTGAAAGAAAAACAATGTTCAAAGATTGGATAATAGAATAATAAAAAGGTTAAACAAAACCAGAGATTCAGCCTTAACAAAAAAAAAGATTCGGCCATGAAAAAAAAGAAAGCAAACCCAAGACTAAGATACCTAGCATTCGGTCAAACAAATGTCAAAAACCCAAAATCAAAACAACAAATTAATCTATGATAAAATTCAGCATCTAAAATGACAAATTGAAAACCCAAGCAAGAAGGAATTCAATTGGTTTTGGTATAGTCGTCATTGTTGACTTGGATGAAAGCTCTCCACTCCATGTGCTTTCAGCTCCACCAATCTTTCCATGCTCTTCACCAATTGATGTCCAGCCGTCCCTCTTCTAAACCAAGTGGGGAAGAGGACAAAAACAGCCTACAATTTGTGATGATCAAGCCGTCCCTACCTTTGTCTAGCCAAACCTCCCAAAGTATCTCTTCCTCCTTTTTGTTTTTGTGAGTAGCCGCCAATAACTCTTGTCTTTTTTTTTTCTCTTAAGTATGCAGCCACCAACGACTTATGTTCCACACATCCCCTCCCAATTCTCTAGGTCTTTTTTTAATTAAAAACCCATGCGTATGTCCTCCACCGTTTTGATGTGTGGATGATGAGCTATTATCGTTTAGCCTTAGGTTTTATGCCGTTTTAGGGAGCTTAAAATGCAAGTTCAACTTTTTCTCTTAATTCAATTGCAAGCCTCCTCTTCTTTACTTCAAATTACTTTTAATCTTCTTCTTTTTTTTATATAAATTTGTGTTTACTAATTAAATCTGCATCAAAACATAATATAAACATAAAATAAGTATTTAGGAAATAAAATAAAGTTGAATTCATATTGAAATAATATAAAAATATCATATAATTCAACCCTATCACATATCTAAGAGGAATTATTAAAGAAATGCTTGTGAAAGTTTATAAGTTTATTTTCTTAATAGATTTCCTTATTCTAGAATGTTTATAAGTCTAATATCTATAATCCAGCAAACACTTCACGTACTATTACTCATTATAATTTTTTTGGGATTAAAATTCATGAACTTAAACAAAATGTTATTCTTTATGTAGATATGGTTAAAATATACTGTAAAACTCTTCATGTTAATGCTATGAAGAAGAGTTAGATGCACATGAGACTTTCTAACTAAAAGGATTAGCAAAAACATCTAATTGATGTGAATATAGTGGTGGCCTCAAGAGCTACTAAATTATGAGCATCATGGTATCTTTGCCTGCAACTAGAAATGTTAAAGAAGACCTTATTGGAAGGAAAACCAACTGTTAAATTATCCTTCTTCCATTTTAGTTTCTCATTATTTCATTAATTCAATTTTACTTCTTTGGGTTTTGAATATTTAAGGATGTTTAAATGTACAATCATCTTGTTTTAGGAAACTTTGTGGAAAATAGGGAGCTCTCAAAAATATAGAAAAACATATGATAAACTATAAATAACAAGAATAAATGGAACTATTGTGTACTATTCAAACTGTTGTTGTAGAAATAAGATAAAAAAGCATATATAGCATAAACTATGTCAAGGAAATGGCACTATTATGGATATCTCAAACCATTTTGGTTACAGAGTCATATGATTTACAAAAGATAACGGAGCTTTAAAATGCTGCCATTTTACTACTAAGAAAAGATCATTTAGGTCACATATAATGTGAGTTTTGTTAAGTTGAAATGATGTTATTTTATATTTCACCCTAACTTTTCAAAATCTTTTCTACCTTTCTCTATCACACATCTGTATCCTTCTTCCCCTCATCTTTAACATTTCTTATGTTTGGTACTTTTATTTTATGCTCTCAATTGTTTTTAGCTTTGCTTACCCTTGTGCCATGACTCTTCCCCTCCCTTTCCACCATTATCACTTCCAATTCACCTTTCACTACTACCTAGTTTCCTTTCTCATTGGTTTTACGACCTTTCTAACTTTATTTTCAAACAATTTCATTGATCACCATGTTCCTTACACCTAAGTGTCTCTTTTTTCATAATCCAATGATCTTACGTCACTAACATTTAAATATTCTGACAAGTAGAAGGGATTTTTTTACGATCCATTAGTAATTCCAATCATCTATACTATATATTCTAACATTCAATTTAGCATGTTTTGGTAGTCATTTTAAAAATGGCGCCAGGTGATATTCCAAATTCCATTTTGAGGAGGCACCTGTCATATAATACTTCCTTATTCATATTTATGGAAAATTTCAAGTTATATAATGCTTATAATAGTAATGATATAGTGGTAAAGCATGAACTTATACTATCACTCAACATGAACTTTGATACATCTAGTGTATTCTGAGCACTTCAATAGGAGCCAGTGCTTCATATTAATTGGCTTTACTACCTAAATTTTGTTTGGTTCAAAAATTTTATGCAAACACTAAGGAGAAAGTGAAGGAGAACATTCTTAAGATAAGTCTTTCATGAGAGGAGCTCCTATTACTATCACTTGATCTTATTTCTCTATGTTTTTAAGAGTATAGAATGTTGATCTCATCTACGAGAAATTGCAAGACACTCTTAAAGGGGATACCATTATGATGAACCTTGAGTTTGACACAAACACTACTTAAGGTGCTTTAAGGATAAGCCGATTATTGGTAGTTTATGTGACTTAAAATTTTCTAAACAATTTTGCAATTTGATTTAAAACCAACATACTAGTAAGGGAACTTGTCGTACAAGTAATATAGTGGACTAAGGATTCTAGATGTTGATCCCACAAGGATAGAACTATAAGTACAAGGTCAATTTGTTTATAATTACTTAGAAATATTGATTTGATTAAATTAAAATAAAAAACAGTAAACTCACTTAACCCAATTTCAAACAATGTAAATGACATTAAATTGCTTTCAAAAATTACAAAATCAGAAAAATTAGCTAAGGTTTGGTGTTCAATGATTTAATTGAGCAATTAACACTTACGATCATTAATTTAAAGCATCTTCACAATTTTAAGACAAAGTTATGCTTAAGACTGTGTCTTTTCTTTATTAATACTAAATTAAAATTTGGTTATTCATCAAATTTAGGCAATAGGCTTGAAAATTACAAAGCTTCACATCAAGATCTCTAATTTCATAGTTAAAAATAGCATAATTAAATAAGGTTTGTTTATACCATTATTGGATTATGATGTTTATTGATTGACCTAACAACCTAAGTAGATTTCTTATATCCTAGATTATCCGTTACTCTTTTCTTAAGTGACCAACTTAAAAATAGAGAATTCAGCCCATCAATAAACAAAAATTAGTCTTTAAAATACGCATAAAACCTCAATTAAATCATTGACTCATCATTACTTAGCTATAAAACAAATCAGCAACACATATTAACCAAAAAAAAGTAAAATATACATCTTATACAGCAAACATTAGTTAGTTCTTAAATACAATGATAAATAGCAGGTTTTAAGTTAAGAAAATGCACCAGAGAAGTTGTTGAATGGTTTACATGTTTTGAAATTTGATATCAGCTCCAACAGAACTCAAAATTGCCAATCAAACCTCATAAAAATCAAAAAGCAAAAAGGTATGTAAGGTTAAGCATAATACTTTGAATAATCTTAAAACAAGAGCTAAACATAAAGTAATCTAAATTAGAAAACCCCCAAAGATGATCTCGAAACTTAGATATATGTTTGACTAGTAAGCTTTAATACTTAATAACTTAGAAAACAACTAAAATTAAAAAATTCAAGTGTTTAAAATCAAGAACTCCTATAAAACTAAGAAAATCAACAAAAAACTAATGAGAAAACTTTCAAATTTGTGCTTTGATCTCTCATGAATTTCTTTCGTGAATTTTTCAATTTTAGAGACTTAAGGACAACCTTCTTTGTCCTTGCTAGATAGGGCATTCAATTATAAGCATGTTTCAGTCATAATTATGGAGATTTTATGGAAATTTTCTTTTCTGGCACCTACAAACATGGTTAGACTTCGAAGCACAATGATGTTATAAATAAGCAGTGGACCACCATTGATAGCCAACTATTGTATCCTTTAACCTAAGGTGCTAGAGAACTCAATGTAGGTTACTCTAGACCCACCTTAAGAGTTTAGAATGTGCCATTTTTTCTTTCTTCTTGCATAAATCCTTAATTAATCACATCCATCTAAAAATTAAGCAATTCCAAACAACAATTTAACATTTAAAAATTATATTAAGTGTCAAAACAAAACAAAAATTAATTGAAATTTCAATCAATTTTGACTCTTAATAATTCTTCCACACTTAAGAATTTGCTTGTCCTCAAGCCAATTAATCAATCATCCAATTCAAAGTAGGATATACTCATACGAAAATTAGTTCAAAATCATCAAACATAATCATTGAAAAGATTTCCTTAATCTTTCAATCAAAATAAATTATTGAGATTTTATATAATTAATTAATCATATTAAACCATAAATGGATTCAAATTAATTGATTTTTCTTCAAATTCAACCTAAACTCAATTTCATATGTAAAATGTATATAAGCAAAGTATAATTCAACATCTTTTAAGCCAAATCCACATCCTTTATTCATTAAGAACAAAACGTAAACAAAAATGTGAGCTTTTAAGCTTGGTTGAAAAGTCACCCAATCTTTTTACACAAAGGTGAATATTTCACCATGAATAACCCCAGATTACTTAATTAAGTCACTTCACATCAACTATCTACTAACACCACTCATTAAATTCAACCTTTTTATTAGTTCGAAGCCGACAAAGTGAACAAATGTAGCTTACTTAGTCACATGTTTTTTTTCATTTTTATTTTCATTTTTAATTCATTTTCATTTTCATTCTTTTTTTAATTAGACAAGATGATGGAAAACATTAAAAGAAATCATAATTCACTTTGAAATATGCATTTTATACATGGAACATCATTATGAACATTAAGTATTCATTTTCCAAAATATAAAGCAATTTGAAAATATTGAATCCACAATAATCCTAATCAACCACATAACATCTTAATCATCAAAGAAATTGAACTCAAAAGGAAAAATTGTTAATGCTATGCATTAGAAATTTAAAAATCACAAATTATAAACTACCATGAAAAAGATGTTAAAATGTTATGCTTTAGGGTCAATAACATAAGCATGTCAAAATCAAATCCTTCCCCCCATACTTAAATAGGACAGTGTCCTCACTATTCAGACAAGTGAAAATAAAGCACAAAAGTTAGAGGAAAAGGGATAAGAGTACACTCATTTGATAACATTTGACACTTATGGATCCATTGAAGTGTAAAGGGAAGATTTTTTAGCAACTAAAACCAAATAAAAAGATCAGGCATAAGAGATAGAATATAAACAAAAGAAATGCTTCACTATAATATATGGCCAGAGTACATCCAAGGAGCAAAAATGCAATTGAAATAATATAAATACAATTGAAAACAACATAAATACACATAAAAATTAATTGAAACAATTAAAGAGAAACTGACTAAATGCAAACATCAACAAAAAATGCCATAGAACAAAATGAATGATCCAAAACAACAAGAAATTGGGGCTCTAGTCATGTGCTCGCTAATGCTTCTTTAGCTACTCCATCCATATCCTAGTGATCCATCCAATCATGAATGGTAGCCATGCCATAATGAATCTCTAAAAGGTTCGAAGTGAAATGGCTCCCCATCTTCAACAAAATAGATCGAATGTCATTTTCAGGTGGATCAGAAGGAGGTACCAAAGTAAGTGAAGTCAGAGGCAAAGGATGAACACTTAGTATCACCTTTGAAGAAGCCTCACCCATAACCTACTCAAGTCCAAGAGGTATATATGGAAGGAGAGGATCATCAGGTCACCCTCCTACAAATGTCTAACAATGAGTTTATGCCACTCACCTCAAACTTAGACATATTTCCACTGCTTAAGTATGGAATACGAGATATATAGTGGTCCTACATCCTCTTCTAACACCTCATCACATAATGGAACTCTAGCTACTTGTAATGTTCTTGTGAAAAAACAAGGGAAGTACAAGCTCATGTTAGGTCTTTACTTCCTCACAACCTTACACATGGTGGTAATAATAAATCTAGTTGACAGAAGACCTCGAATGGAGGATAATCCACGTAACATCTTATATAAAATGTATCCATCTTTGAACTTGGTCTCGTTAAATCCCCTAGCACTAGGGGACATATTAGCACTCAATGGTGTACCAATAATACACTCTCAAACCCCTAAATGTAATATGGTAAATTCTCGAAGGTTTATCCTTAGTAATCCTAAGGCATCTCATGCTACAACTATAGAAAATTTGAGATTGGATGATATTGAATCTCTAGGAAAAGTATCCCGAGCCCTAGTGTAGACATCTACCTCATCAGGTACTCATAAAAAGTAAAAAATGAAAGTACAAGTAATGTGAATAGGAGTACCTCACACAATGCTCTGAATAGTGAAAATGTAGAAAAATTGAGGAAATATGGTGTTTCGATGGTTGAAATAGGTGTAGAAGGTGAAATGGGCAATAAATATGGCAAAAGTTGGAGATTTGAGCCCAAAAATGTGAAAAAGAGAGGGGTGCCTAGTGTTTTGTAAGGTTTTGTATTCATGAGGGTGCAGTGAAATGAGGAAGAAAAAGAATAGTTATTTTATTTAGAATTTTATTTAAAACAATGTCATTTTAGGCCCTTTGTAAAGAATAATGATGGTTAAATAGTCCTTTAATGTTGGTCTTTAACCATCGTTGATCCCTATCGTTGAGGATTTGTGCTAAGAAGCTCAACATTCATTAAATAAACTTCAATAGTGGTTGATCAGACCACCATTGAAGCTTTGTTTAACAAAATTCTACGTAAATTTAACCTAAAAAAACTTCACCAAATGCTTCCTCAATCAAAGGCCAACAAAATTTAGAGGATTTTCCATCAAATTGCTTAATAATTAGAATTTAAACACTTAAAACCCAAAGAAATCACATAGTAAAATTAAAGGAAACACTAAAGAAAACACACTAAACTTAAATAAAACACACAAAAGGGTTTCAAAACGCTAAAGTAAGGTCTTACCATACAAAATAAAAGAAATAAACACAACTAAATAACTAAAGACGAAAATTTTTAGTTCAGTGAGGATTGAAAAGTAAAAGAGTCTTAGTAGACTCCTTAACTATTTTAGGCATATAGTTTTGCCCTTTTTCCATTCACCTTGAAACTTAAGTGGCCTTTGGTTACTTCATTCATGCTAAATGGATAAACATTGGTCACCTTATAAGGGCTTGTCCATCTTGATCTCAAATTTCTAGAAAATAGCTTTAATAGAAAATTATAGACCAAGACCTCATCACTAACCTGAATCTGATGATGAATTTTATGCTTATTATGCCATCTCATTACTTGCTTTATATAGTTTAGAGTTGTTATAGAATCATATGGAAACTCATCTAACTAGTTTAGCTATAATAATCTTTCTTCTCCCACTTTCTTCAAGTCAAGATTCAAAAAATACATGGCTCATTGGGCTTTGTGATCTAACTCCACATGTAAGTGACAAGACTTTCCATAAACCAACTGATAAGGAGACATACTTATAGTCATTTTGTAAGCAACACGATAAGCTTACAAAGCATCATCCAACTGAAATAGCCAATCCTTACTCAATAGACTAATGACCCTTTCCAAATTTGCTTAATCTCTCAATTAGATATCTCCACTTGACCACTAATTTTAGGATCGTAAGGTGTAATAACCATATGGGTAACACCATACTTAATCAAAAGGGAATCAAATTTTTTATTGTAAAAGTGAAATCCTCCATCACTTATGATAGCTCGAGTCATTAATCGGTAGAGCAACTGCTTTAACCAATTTGTTCATGTAATCCACATTCATCAAAACGTATTGGTTAGAGGATAACATAAGGAAAGGTCCCATGAAGTCAATACCCCTTACATAAAAAATTTGACACACCAAGATGTTATTCAGTGGCATCTTGTGTATCCTAGAAATGTTCCCAGCCTCTAACAATTGTCATAAGACTTAACAAATTGGAATGCATCATTAAACAAGGTGAGTCAATTGAAACTGCAATCCAACACCTTATGTGTCGTCCTAGTAGGACTAGAGTGTCCTATAATCTCTTGAGAATGACAATGACTTAAAATGGAGGTTACTTTATCTTTAAGTATACATCTTTAAATAATGTCATTAGTATATATCTTTTACAAATAAAGGTCATACCAAATATATCACTTGATCTCCAAAAGAATTTCTTTTATTGATATGAAAAAACTAGGGGAAAGAACATTCCTAGCTAAGTAATTCACAATATCCACATACTAGGGCAAGGTAAGCAAGGTTATTAATTGTTCTTTAGGAAAAACTTCCCTGATGTCTTAGTCTTCTCCTTTCTCCATAACTTTTTCACTCAGACGTGATAAGTGGTCAGCCATGAATTTTTTTTTCCTTTCTTATTCTTGATTTTGATGTAAAACTCTTATAAAAGGATATATCATCAAATCAATCGTGGATTTTCATATGACTTGTTCATCAAGTACTTCATAATTGAATGGTTCATATAGACTATAACCTTAGATAGCATTAAATAGGACTAAAAATTATCAAAGGCAAACACTATAGCCAACATCTCCTTCTTAGTGGTGGCATAAGTTTTATGGGTATCATTCAAGATTTGGCTTCCATAATATTTTAAATGAAAGATTTTGCATCCCTTTGGCCCAAGAATAGCATTATTTGCAAAATCACTCACATCACAAATCAACTTGAATGAAAGAGACCAATCGAGTTAAACTAAAATAGTGATCTTTGTAGGTGACACCATTTAATTTTTTATAATCAATACACATACGTCATTTGGTGACTTCCCACATGGTAATCAACTCTTTCTACTTATTCTTCATCACAATAGTTTCTCCTTTCTTAGTTTAACAACTTCGTTCTTTTCCACTTCTAAAATCCAAGAATTTAACAACTTCATCAAATTAAGATTTAACTTGCTCTATGGTTATACTAAAGACTTACTTCCTTATTCCATCAAAATTATGGAAGGACTCAATACTTTTATATTAGCTAGGGTCTAACCTATACCACACTAATGCTCTACAAGTACTCTCAACAATCTCTCCGCTATCATATTAGTCAATGTCAATAAACTAATAATGGGTAATTATGATGGAGGTCACAAAATTTATAGGGATCTTAGATTTATAGGGTTGGACATTTATATTTGCAAAAAACCTAGGTGGCTTTTTAGAACTCTCACCCTCAACTTCCTTATCTTGCTTCTTTTTACTCTTCTCAAATTACTCTCTTTCTTCACTCTCCACTACTTGCTTTCGTTTCTCTACTTTCTTCCTTCTTTCACTCTTAAGCTCTCTACCACTCCTCAAGATAATAGCTTTTACATGCTTTCGAGGATTGTCTTTGGTAGTGTTAGCCAACTTATTGGGTCGCCACTCCTGTAAGAGCTATGCTACTTATCCTACCTGAGTCTCAAGGTTCTTAATGGAAGCCTCGTGGTTTTATGTTCCATACTCATTTGATTATATATATTTCAGTATAACCTCCTAAAAACTAAGATTCTCTTGTGGAGGTAATGGATGGGATCTAAAGCCAGATGAAGGAACTCTTTTAGGATTGGTTACAGGTGGTTTTTAGTATTTCTAATTATTGCTCTATAAAAAGTTTGGATAGTTCCTCCAACTAAGATTGTAAGTGTTTAAGTAGGTATTATCTGTCTACCTATTGAATTTTTTAGAAATTAGGCTTGTTCAGGTTCTCATGCAAAAGGAATTCCTTCTTGACACTCTAAAGATTAATGGGAGGTACTTCCACAACTTTCATACTCAATTGATCTAAAGGTTTTGCTACCAACTCCCCTCACTAAGCTGTCTAACTTCTTATTCAGAACTTTCATCTAGGCTACTAACACTACTATATCATTGACTGCATTAGCCCCTTATGGTTTCTTAAGATGATGCTCTAAATGGTATTAAAAGCTATTTGTAGCCATTTCCTCAATTAAATTGTAAGCTTTGCCCAAAGTCTTTTTATTGAACTATCTCTAGCTATAGCATTGATATTACAATGGGCAAAGAGTGTGAGACCATTTTAGAAAATGTCCACCTACTGCCACATACTGAAACCATGGCTCGAACACTTGGAAAGCGTCTCTTAAAACAACTTCTAAGCCTCATACAGAATTTTATTTTCATATTGAAAAAATGAGCTAATCAAGGTTTTTATCTTTGCTACCTTAGCATGTAGGAAAATTTTGTCTAAAAAAATCTCTATGAAGTCGTCCCTTATAGTAATGGAACTAGGTTAAACAGTAGGAAACCAAACTTTTGCTTTATCTCTAAGGGAAAAAGGGAAAAGCCTAAGCTTAACTGTTGTTAGACTTTTTACAAGAAAGTGAATACTTTGTCATGAACACTCCTCGTTACTTAACTAAATCACATCACATCAATTAATCCATCAATTAAATCATTAGTCACCAAAGCCTTAACTGAAGAATTTAGTAAAATAACCTTAGACTTTTTTACAATTAATTGGAAGCTTGTTAGGCTGTCTAGAATTTTTTTTGTAATTTTGTTTAATTTCTTAATTTGGAATTCCTTGTCTTCTAGATAATTGTAATCCGATTAACCTAGTACTTACACATACACTTCCTCGTAGGATCGATACTTGGAGTCTTAAATATACTCCATTATATTACTTGTTACGACCAGTGCACTTATCGAAAAGTTGATCTTAAATTAATAGTGAATTTGTGAGTTAAAAGATGGATTAATTTAAGTTAAGTCTTTTATGACCAACCACAATCAACTGCATCCTTCAAAACCCTATTTCATTTGAAAAGATCACAAATGTCCAAGAAATTTAGCATGTACTCATTTGCATCCTTTAAAGCTAATCCACCAAATTGTTAAGACTTAGTCATGAAAATGATACTATGAGGTATTTTAAAATAGTTGGCAATGAGCCTAGGCCAAATAATGCTAGCCACAGGTTTACCTCGATTTTCTAAAGCTAAATGCCTCATAGTTGGTTCCTTGTGTGCTTCTTGATGCTGAACAACTACATGCTAATGTGGGTCCATTTCCAGTTTTTTAGAGTTCTACTTCTTATGGATCAAATGGGCTAACTCTCGATTCTTTCTTTTTCCTAAGAAGTGTACACTTAAGCTCTATATTGAATTCAAGTTTTTCAGGCTTTTGTCCCCAAATATACATGCAAAAGTATAGAAAGAACTAAACAAAAACAAAATACTAACTAAACAAGAAAACTGAAAAAGAAAAAAAAGGTAACAAAAAGCCAAAAAAAATCTAAATTAAACTTAAACAAAATAATACAAAAAATTTAGAAAAATTAGAAAACAATATAAACAAGTTCTAAAGTAATTGATATCAATTTATTCCTAATATTATAGTTTTCAAATCCGACAACGACACCAAAATCTTCTTTTTTGTTATGTGATTTAAAATTTTCGAAATAATTATGTAATTTGATTTAAAACCAACGTATATGTAAATATAGTTATTATACAAGTAATACAATGGACCAAGGATTCCAAAGGTCAATCCTATAGGGGTGGAATTATAAGTACAAGGTCAATTCACCTACAATTATCTAAAAATATCTATTTGATTAAATTACAATGAAATTTGTTAAACTCGCTTAAGTCGATTTATAACAATGTATATGATGTTAAGTTGCTATCAAAAATTACCAAATCAAAAAAATTAGCTAAGGATTATGTGCTCAATGATTTAATTAAGCAGTTAACACTTTTGAGCACTTATTTAAAGTATCTTCACAATTTCAAAACAATGTTATGATTATTTCTCCATTAATCCTAAATTGAAGTTTGGTTATTCATCAATTTTAGGGAATATACTTGAAGATTAAGAAGCTTAACACCAAGATCTCTAATCTCAAAATTAAAACTATCACAATTAATCAATGTTTGGTTATGCCATGATAAGATTATGTCATTTATTGATTAATCTAACAACCTTGGTAAATTTCTCAAATCCTAGATTATCTATTACTCTTTTCTTAAATGGCTAGCTTAAAAATAAAGAATTCAGCCATTCAATAAACAAAAATCAATTCTTAAAACATGCGTAGCAGCTTAATTAAATCATTTACTAACCATTTCCTATCTATAAAAAAAATCAGCCACACATATTAACCAAAGAAAGAAAAATATGCATCTTATACAACATACTTTGGTTAATCTATAAATACAACGATAAATAATGAGTTTTGAGTTAAGGAAAGACACAAGAGAAGCTCTTCAATGGTTTATAGGTTCTGAAATGTGATCTTAGCTCTAGTAAAACTTAAAATTTCCAATCAAACCTCATAAAAATTAATGAATATAAAGATATGGAAGGTTAAGCACAATACTTTGATTAATCTAAAAACAAGAGCTAAATATAAAGTAATCTGAGTTAGGAAGCCCATAAAGGTGAACTCTAAACATAGATATATGTATGAACAACAAGCTCTATCACTCCAAAACTAAGAAAACAACTCAAAATTATAAATATAAGTGTTTCAAATCAAGAACACTAAGAAAACCAAGGAAAAACTATTGCTAAAACTTTTAGATATGTGTTTTAATCTCTTATATATAGTTTTTATGAATTTTCCACTTTTGGAGGCTTAAGGATAGCCTCTTTGTCTTCATCAAATAGGGCATTCAATTTTAAGCATGCTTTAGTGGTAATTATGGAGATTTGGTGGAAATTTTCTTGTATGGTGACTACAATGGTGGTTAAACTTCGACACATAATGGCGTCATCAATAAGCAGTGGACCGTTATTGATAGCAAGCTGCTACATCCTTCAATATGGGGTGCTATAGACTTTAATGTGGGTTACTCTTAACCTACATTAAGGGTTTGGAATATGACATTTTTGCTTTGTTCTTGCACAAATCCTCAATTAATCATATCCATTTGCAAATTGAATGATTCCAAACAATAATTAAGCATTAGAACACTAAATTACCTATCAAAATACAACAAAAATGAATTGAAAATACAATCAATTTGACCCCTAACACTGGTCCTTTAGCTTTCACATGTATCCTTCATTTTAGTTAGTAGTTTGCGAGTGAGTCATCATAGCTATCCTCAGTGCCAACATTTTTCCATGACTTAATAAGTTAAATGAGGTATGATTTACTAATACTTACTTCTTATATTATTTGTTACATGGATTGGGTACCTTGTCAAGGATACCCCTAATGATCTTTATTATTCCATATATGAGGAATGTGGTGCACACATAAGGGAAAAATAAGTCTTTTACTTGCTAAGATTATTCATTAAGATTTTTATAGATCACAGCCTTACTTTTGAGGGTAAAATCCCTAACCATCCCCCTAGCACTTTGATTATATTATTTTCAACATTGAAACATTGAAAGTGCAATAAGATTCATCAATATTAGTAAATTATAAATATAAAAGAAGCAACGAGCTGCTGGATGATCTCACAACTCCTTATTTTGATCTTGTAGAGAACATTGTGCTAGTACAAACCACTCCAAACCCATTACGAAATGGAGGTCCCTCAACTTCCACATCCTCTTTTAAGATCTCCATAGGCTCGATATATGAGTTATTATTTGAGACCAGAGGCAAGCTTAATCATCATCAGTAGTAGATAAACCATATTTATGAACATCTTCATTCTAAAGACTTAGGATCAAGCAATTGATAATGTTCAATTGTACACTTTTATTTTGCATAATTATCTTTTGTTTTTTGTCTTTTCAATTAATATTATATGAAAATTATTATCTTTTAATTATTTTATTTCCCCTTTTTCTTTTTAATTAAATGTATTCATCCACTTATATTCCATTCTATCTCTTATGTTCATTTATGTTTCATCACTCATTATCAAGCCTTAGTTTGTTTTATCTCTATTCAATTCAGAATTGGGTTTTTAGTAGTTTCTTGCTTTCATTCAAGTGTACTAGATATTCAAGATAATTTTTAAGGATTTAAGGAGTTGAGACATGTGAGTTAGAGTTAGAATTCAATTAAAGCTAGATTTGGTGTTTTTTAAACTCTTGATTTTGTTTTATTTTAAGTATATTTTCATTTTAATTAATGGAAATGTGTTTTATTTTTTATCTTTGGTGTTTTTTTTATTAATATGTGGAACTACTTTGTTTATTAGCTAAGGCTAGGCTAATAGATGGTTTAATTAAGTTCCTTTTACATTAATTATATGCTAATCCTTTTTTTTAGTGCTTAATCCTCCATAATAATCTAGTCATTATAAATAGAACCATAGATAACTACGGTTCAAAGAAATCTAACTTAGGCATTGGAAAATTCAATAAAAAATGCAATTTAAATTAGTGAATACCCAAACTCTAGTTAATTGTGAGGTTCTTAATTCTAAAATAACGAATTTTAGGACTAAACTTTTTAAGTTTCAAGCTTATTACCAAAATTTGTTGTATAGCCAAAGAGCAAAATAAGAACAATAGAGATAAGACATAGTCTTAACTATATCTATGTCTTGATTCTATGAAGATACCATAGATTAAGCATTATAATTAGTTTTTAACTTAATTGAATTGTTAGAATCCAAGAAACTTAGCTATACATTTGGATTTGGTAATTCTCATAAGCAATTTTGATTTCTTTACATTAATTCAAAGTGATTAATTTAGATTAGTGGTTTTTAATTCATTAATAAATCAAACCAAGTTCTCTAGATAATAGTAATCTAAGTGACCTAGTAGTTACATTTAAATTCTCGTGGAATGATAACTCGAATTCTTAAGATCCATTATATTACTTATCATAGGTATATTGCCTATAAGTTTGTCTTGGTTAAAAGTGAGAGCTAAAAGATGTTCAAAGAAATTTTTTTAGATGTTTATTTTTATTATCTTTGTTTATTTTATTGTTTTTCTTTATTATTTTCTGTGTTTTATTAATAATTAGGTTAAATGTTTTTATTTTTATTTTGTTTTATTTTAGTGTTTATATTGGGTCAGTTTTAGTGACTACTTATAGTCACTAAGATGATGTGGCAAGATTGCCAATGTAGGGTATGATGGGGGAGAAGGGATGATGCGCCAGGAAGATCCATGTGATGATCCCTACACATTTAATGATGGGCCCCCCTAAGTCTTTCTAGT
>JAOXYD010118429.1:0-11268 GCA_028565735.1 Pinacopodium congolense | reverse complement strand
GATCTGTTTAAACATCTATATTTTTCTTGTTGAAGGTCTGAATGACCCATATTTAAGCTGGCCACATAAGATTAGTGTTTATGATAGCTTAAACATGAGAAATCATCTTAAATTCTTTGAAAAATCAATAAGCGACACGAATTAATCCTTCTATGGCCAAACCTAGATTTTTTGTGAAATTTAAAGTTCTAGGATTAATTTTCTAGGACTCATCTATTTCAAATTAAAGCCCATTTACTTGATTTTAAAGCATAACCGAACTTTAGACAAGATTATATAGGGAGAAAGCAAAGTCTTAACCATAGCTTTGTTTAGATTTTGTGAAGGACTTTAATCATATTTTAAATTTTTATTAAAGCTTAATTAAATCATTAATCATCTAATCCATAGCTAATTTAAACTTTTGGTAATTTTAAGAATTTTTCAGAAGCAATTAAAAATCAATTTTTGAGGTGTTTAAGCTAAAGTAGTCTTGTTTAAACAATTTTCAGCTTTTTAATCAAATTGTATGAATTTTTCCTAAATAATTGTAATCCAATCTACCAAGTAGTTAAGCAACATTTTCGCATTGGGTTTGACACTCAAAGTCTGAAAATTACTCCACTTTATTACTTTTACGATAGGTGCACTTGCCTTAATTCCGTTGGTTTCCAAAATAAAATCATTTCAAAATCATCCAAAGTTTTAAAGTCACATAACCAACGCAATATTTTTCAAAGTGAAATCAATTTAAAAGAACTCCCATTTTTATAATCATTCAACCAATGAAGAACAAATTTTTGGCATTGTTTCCAAGGACAAGTTATTTTTTGTTAATATTACAAAAATTGGTGTCAATTACTCTAGGGTATAATTATTGTAAATATCATGTCTAATTGTTTATTTTTCTTTGTTGTCCTTTTTGTTTATTTTTCTTTTTATTTATTGGAGATTGATTCTTATTTTGTGATTATCTTGAATAAATGTTTATTAATAATCAATTTAATCTAGAAATGGAACAACATGGAAACTTGGTTTTTCAACCTTATAAAGAACCAACATGTTGGAATTAATTATGCAAATTAGGAGTGGTCGAAAGTCTAGCATTTTTAGACCTAGGATAGACTCAGATGATTTTAAAATTCCACATATTCTCATTTCTATGATTAGATCTTCTCAATTTAGTGGTTCATCCTTGGATAATCCAATTGATCATCTAAGAAATTTCCTGGACATATGTGATCTCTATAGACATTCTGGTGTTTGAGATGATGCACTTAAACTTAAGTTATTTCCTTTTTTTCTGAAAGATAGAGCTCACACATGGTTAAAAACTTTTCCACATAATTCCATCACAACTTGGGATGATCTTGCCAATATCTAGTTAGCTAAATTCTTTCCCCTGGTTAAGATAGCTAAGTTGAAAATTTTGATTTCATCTTTTGAGCAATATGAGGATGAGAGTTTGCATGAATCTTGGGATCAATTTAGAGAGGTACTTACTGAATGTCTAATGAATAACTTTAGTATTTGTGAGGAAGTGAATATCTTCTAGTTATGACTCATACCATCCACTCGTAGTCTCATAAATGTACTTTGATAAGCAAAACCCAAGTGAAGAATACGAATTGATTGAGGACATGGCATTCAATAGATTTCAATACTATTTTAGCCTTCTTGTAGGAAATCATTTCGTTCTAACGCCATTAATGAAACCTTAGTTTTTCAAGCTCAATTGTTAGACCTTAGTAAGCAATTGGAAGGTTTACAAGCTCAATTTGGTAATGGCATGTTTCAATTTCCTATGGCTTGTGATTATTATGGTAGTTTCTTTCATGCTTTTATAGATTGTCAAATAAGATGCTCTTGTGCCTTTGATTCTAGTCAAGACCATTATTCTTATACTAGGAAGGAGTGGACTCTTATAAACCTTATAAGGAAAGCTACCCTAATTTTGACTACCAAATTTCACATGTCAATCCTTAAGTTGAACCTCCTTCTAATTTCATTGGTTAAGAAAAGTATAATCTTGAAGATACAGTGATGAACTATATCCAAAGTAATGAGTCTAGGATGCAGTCCTATGAAAATTAAATTAAGAATTTAGAGACTCAAGTAGGTCAGATTGTTAAATGCAACTATTTAATTCCATCATTTCATTGTCATAAAGATCAAAGCATGCAATCCCACAAAATTTAACCAACTCAAGTATCAAGCTAGTACATATATCATGACTACTTTTCGTTAATGGGCATAAGCTAACTCAACTTATGAAAACATTGCTCAAAGATAAGTAAAAATGAAAAATGAATCTTCCTCTTGGTTTCACTCATTTCCCTCAAATTCATTCGGGCTAGTGTTTCGCTCAAAATTCCTATAGGAAACTACACTGTCATAGGCTTGCTAATACACCAATTCTTCTCTACAATGATTACATGTTAAAATTGAACCAAAGGACTTTGTTTATGGTTGTAATGGGGTTAAGGTTAAGATGGGTCAAAGGGGGTTAAAAGGATTCATCACAAGCATTCATAAAGTATTAAGTGTATAAAGGGATGACGAAGATAAACTTCTAAGATAAGGAAATGAATAACACTACTACTCCAAACTTATTGATGCTACAAACTGTTATTCCTTTTTATTTTCCCTTTTTTTCTTTTCTTCTTCTCTTTTTTTTAAACAATAATAACAAAATAATAAATAAAACAGTAGCTACATGAAATGTGTTCAAAGAGTAGCAATATTGCTAAACTCATCTCAGAAAAAAAATGTAGCTCAAAATCCCAATAAATGCATCACCTAATACGCTACTAAGCATGTGAATGGGTAGGTTAATAGGGTTTTTGGTTTTAAAATGGGGTTCTTTCAAGAAAAAACGGGTTAAGGCTCAATAGGTTAGTAAGGGATAACAAAAAGTATGTCATTTAAGCCAAAGGTTTATACAAAAAGGGCCTTAATCATCTCTATTAAGCATGCATCCAGTAGAATCAAACCAATTCAAAGCAAGTTATAAAGGTAATAACTTAAGGAAGCATCACACATACAATGAAATGAAATGACTATAGATGGAGTCATATAGGCTCAATCCTCACATTAGCTCAAATGAAAATTCATTATGCATCTCTACACTACCTCATTGCTCAAATTTCAAGTTCTGAGTAAGCTTACGCAACCAACTACTTTTCATCATTCAACATGGTTCACTATCTACTCAAGTAGCCTAATCTGAGTTGAACCATGCATTTAATCTCATTCCAACTAGCATGATAAAATTTCATGACAAGATAAACTAGAATGATTCAAGTGTGGATCCATTGCTTACACAAAACAACACAAAACAACACCATAATATGCCAAAAACATTAATCCTAAATAACAAATGCCAACAATGAAATCACAAATGAAACACATTCAACAACTACCTACTTCCCCACACTTAAACAACGCATTTTCCTCAATGTGAAAAGTAGAACACAAACTCAACAAACACACAACAAAAACAAAACACAAAAAGATTAAGAGTTAGAAAGGCTTATGCTGGTGTCCATTAATCCACGGTGTAGGAAATCTTCTTCTGCTCTTCTTTTTATCCTCCAAGAAGCTAGAATGAACAACAAACCTTCAAGCTTCACCAAGTTACCAACAAGAGAACAAAAGGAAAACAAACTAAAGATAAAAAAAACTCAAAAACAAACTAAACACAAGCAAATCAAAGTAAAACAACACTACACACAAAAATAAACAAACTAAAAAAAAACAAACATGCTAATTTAAGGTCATTAGCTTGGCCCTTGACATATATGTACTATCCATTGTCAAATGGATGTTTGAGCCTAACAGGTAGCATGCTCAAACTTCGTATGGAACTTAGAGCAACTTCCCTTGATGTAGGCTCCCATTCAGCACGGTGCAATAAAACTTCAGGGGAGTGGAATTGAACAGCTTCATCATCAAACTCTAATGTCCACTCTGCTTTTTGAACATTACCTCTCTCCCAAGATGGTCTTTATATTTGTGTAAGCAATAAATATGAAGGCTTTTCATCCAGCTTTACACTTGGCCACAATTCTTTCTCTAAGTTAGCACTAGGTGGCTCTTCCTCTTCTGCTTCCTTCTCTTCCACTTCATCTTTACTCCCCTCCTTTGAGCATTCAGCCTCCTCCATTGTATCATGTTCCGCCATTTCCATGATAACTGTAATGGCTTGTAACTGCTCCTTTCTATTTTCTTCAATATGTTTTGGTAGGCCATCTGCATCGTTAGAAGGCAAAGCATTAGTAAGCTAACCTACTTGTACCTCTAAGTTGTGAATGGATGAGCACGGTTTTTCATAATTTAGTCAAGTTTTTCATTTATCCAATTTAAATTCTCTTCCTGCCTTCTTTGACCGTTTTCTTGGCTTGAGAATTTAGAATTCATTTTATTTATGAACTTGTTCACCATCTCTTCTATCTTCGTCTCCATCCTACTCGCCCAAGCGTCAAAGTGATCTTCTTCAAAATCAGGAGGTTCTTGGATTCCCTATTAGTAACTTGCATTGTTAGTATTCCAAGAAACATATGGGTGGTATTGCCACCCCTAATTATGATTATTGGAATAATGGTGGTTACTTCTTGGTTGCACAAATCCCCATGACTCCCTCAAAGAGCAATCATTTGTGTCATGGTTAACCTGCCCACATAATTCACAGAGAAACTGCATAGGTCTAATAAAAGAAGAAGATGTACCTTGTAATTTGCTCAATTGAATGCTAAGGGCTGAAAGTTATATTTGAAGAGTTGTCACCGTGTTAGATGGAATCATCACCTCTTTTCCTCGAATCCTTGCATTACTAAGCTTGTTGGACCATCTTATACTCCTTGTGTCTATACTCCTGAAAACACAAAAGGAAAAGCATCAAAAACTTTTAAATCAAAGTCAACCAAACTAAGCAAGATGCTAAATATAACAATCTATGGAAATAGCACCAAAAAATTGTTTGTTCGCAAAACAAACTACTAGTTTTACTCTAAAAAATGCAAGTATACATGTCGTACTTGTAGTAAAGAATGGATATCGATCCCACCGGGATTGTATCTAGATACCTTATTAATTTGGATTAAACTTTGTTCAAGAAATATTATTAAACAAATAAAATAAATATAAAAAACAAATAATTCAGATGTAGATAAATTTGGAAGAATAAGCAAGCAACATAGCCAATCGCAACACAGCAAACTGAAAATTTGGAGAAAATCAAGATTTAAGCTTAGGATTTGTCATTGTCCTTATTTATTTCCCTTTGGTTAAGTAATCTAATTTATATTTGGCCCAAGATTTCCTAATATTTTAGCTACCATCTCTCAAGGTGTAATTAAATGTCACTAATTAAATAATCTAGCATTAACTTTGGGATCTCTCGACATGCAAAACCTTTCCTAAACATTTAACTAGATCTGAACCTATCCTATAGGGAGTCTATCAATTTATTGAAATCTCTTCCTAATAAATTAATATCTTATTGTCTATAAGTCTATTAAAAACCAACTCTTGTTGTACATCTAACACAAATTACTCAACTCACTCTCTCGATTTGTTGTAGGGTTTAAGCTTAATAAACAACACAAAATTCCTAAAATTAAATTAATAACCAAAGGGTCCCAAATAATTCAAACAACAAATCGTAAAAATATTTTAGCCACATATAATAATAATAATAAGTTCAAACAAGTCTATATTCTTGAAAATGCAAAACATAATAAAATAATGCAAAAATAAAATTAAAATGAAATAAAAATAAATCTAAAAATTAAAAAAAAGAACTTGATGAACTCTTGAAATTTTAGGTTGAAGGAGGACGAAGCTTGGAGTGGCTCTTGTTTTGATTCTGTCCACTCTCTACTGCTGCCATCCTCTTCAATTTTCTGTCCGCCTCCTCCTTAGTTCACCACTGTTGCGCCTCCTTCTCTCTTTCTAGGGCTATTCCTTTTTTTTTCTATGTCTGCGCTCTGTGTTATTTTTTTCTTGTCCTACTCTCACCTCTTCTTTTTAATTTTCTATCTAGGTCTTCTGCTGGGCTACTGCTGGGAGTTGAACCAGAGCTTGGGAGGCTGGTCTATCTTGTGGCGTGTATGGGTTGGACGGAGTAGAGCCTGGAGGATTAGCTAGGAGGAGAGGAGCTGGGCCTCAGGCCTAGCTTCGAGGGGATCTAGCCCGGAGTGAAGAGTGGGCTGCAGGGGAGGAGATGGGGCGGTTAGAGCTAGCTGGGTGCGTGACTCGGGCCGGGCACAGATGCGAGATGCGTTGGACTCATGCGTAGGAGGCGGGTTCGAGGGCTTTCAGAAGAGGCGCGGGTTAGATGGTAACCCGGGCTCAGGAAGTGCGAACAGGCTGGCACATGGGTGAGGGTTGGAGCGAGTGGAGCGGGGCAAGGCTGGTGGGGTGAAGTTTGGGAACGCGTGGGCCTGGTCAGGAGGTGGGTTGGGGCAGCTGGCTAGGGGGTAGGGCGCATATAGCTAGTCTACTAGGCTATGCAGGGCTGGCTTGCTAAGCTCTCCTCCTCCGCTGCTTTCTCTTTTTTCTTGCTTTTTTTAAAAATTAATTTACCCTACACAATAAACAAATACACCGGTAACCTTTAATTCTTACCTAACATTAATAATTAAATAATACAAAATACAAAACACAAATAAAAACACTTAAATAAACAAAACTTACTCCAAATTAATACCTAACACTAATAAAATAATAATTAAAATTATACTAAAAAACACGTAAAATAAATCTTAAAACACAATAATAACAACCTATTATGCAAGAAACACATGCAAAACACTTAGAAAAACACGTACAAAAACATAATTATCAGTTCCACATTGCATGCTCAAGTATGAAGACATGGAGAGTCACAATAGAGCAACCTAAACTAAAGTCATTTCTCTTTACCTTAGCAGATGCAATCAGTAAGTGTCTTTATGACTTGCCTACTGGATCGTTCAACACTTAGGAGCAAATGCAGTACGTTCTCAGAGAAGTACTTCCCTTCTTCCAGTGATATAAACATAAGAAAGGAAATCTATGGTATTAGAAAAGATACATTGGAGTCATTGCAGGAGTATTAGGAGCACTTCAAGAAGCTCTACAGCAACTGTCCAAACCATCAGATAAGTGAATAGTTGTTAATTCACAATTTTTTTGAATGTTTTCTTCCTTTGGGTAGGAAAATGATCAATGATGTGGGTGGTGGAGCCATAGTAGATAAGACATTGGAGGATGCAAAGAACTTGATAGTAATAATGGCAACGAATTCCCATTATTAGGGCAATCCCAACGGTGCCACCTCCTTCACAAAGTAAGTGAAGGAGGCCTTCATTTTCATGTTGGAGTGGCAAATAGAAAATTTCATCTCTTTACTATAGCAAGCAAGGATAAGTAAGGGGCCCACTAAGGTATTTGATATGATTGCATTGGTTGATCTTGCTACAGATGCATGTCATTCCTTATAGGATAAACAGTAGGTTAAAGTATTTGGAGGGTTCCAAAGACAACAGCGAAGGTATGATCCTTTCACTTCCACCTACAATCCGAGGTGGAAGGATCATTCCAAATTATGGTATGGAACCCAACAACAAGGAAGCAACTCTAATGTACACCCACCTAATTTCATGCACTACTAGGTTTTCATCGTAACCAACCACAGTTTCAACCGATGCCACCCCGTCCATCACCACCACAACCATCTGGAGGTATGTATTTGGAAGACATTTTTAAGAGCTTAGCCAATGACACTCTTGAATCCTAGCAGGAAGCGAGGAGTGGTTTGAAGAATTTAGAAAGCTATGTGAGATAACTAGCTGATGCAGTAGGCAAGTTGCAGGCCCAAAGCTTAATAAGGTTGCCTACTCAGCTTAAAAATAACCCAAGCGAGGATGCTCACACCATAACTCTAAGAAGTGGCAAGGAGGTAGAAGGGCCAATGAATAGAAAACATAAGCAAGTAGAATAAAAGGAATTTGAGCTTGTAAACAAAGAAGAGGACAACCCTCCTTAGGTAAGTTCCTCAAAACCTATTGTAACTATGTCACTTCTTAGTCAATTTTCTAACGGTTAGCTAAGACCCAACAGGAGGAGAAGGAGAAAGAGGTATTAGAGGTATTGCACAAAGTTGGAAGTCAATATACCTTAGTTAGATGCAATTAAGCAAGTTCAATAATATGCCAAGTTTTTTAAGGAACTGTGCATCAAAAAGCAAAAGTTAGAGGGAGATGAGAGGATCAGTATGGGGGTAACGTCTCAACAGCCCTGTAGAAAAAGCTACCCCAAGTTTAAGGATGCAGGTATTTTCACCATCCTTTGCAAGATAGGTGACATAAGGTATGAAAGATGCATGTTAGATTTAAGAGTTTTGATTAATGTCATGCCCTTATCTATTTCTAAAGCTCTTAACCTTAGTTCATTAAAGATACTTATGTTATCATACAATTAGTTGATCAGTCTAACATATACCCTAAGGATACTATTGATAATGTTTTGGTGTAGGTAAATGAGATTGTTTTCCCTCTAGATTTTATTATGTTAGACATGCAAGATGAGGGTTCTTCCAATCCTTTAATAAGATGGATGTTTATCGTAACATATTAACTATGAAGTTTGACAAAGAGGTCATCCATTTCAACATCTTTGATGATATGTTTTATCCATCAGACTATAAATAGATCGCTAATGTAGATATTCTTCACTCTTTGGTAAAGCATTGGTCTTTCTTTCTATAGGTGACCTTTTAGAGGTGGCCTTGACTACCCCAATAGAGCAAGAGACAAATCATTATTTACAATGGATGTTCGTGGTTAGAGAGGACTTAAAAGTATAAATTAGGACCCTTGAGATCAATCCTCAACATTTTAGTAGGTATGTCCTTCACTTTCTAGAGTTGCCTATTAGTATTAATCGTTTGCTAACTTTTATTATGTAGGAACAAAAAATGGACCTGAAGCCTTTAATAGATCATCTCAAGTATGTTTATTTGGGGGACAACAACACCTTCCTGTAATTATTGCAAGAGACCTCACTGAAGGGTAAGAAAAGTAGCTCGTGAGCGTGTCAAGTGAGCACAAGATGGCATTGGAACGAACAGTCACAGGAATCAAAGGTACTAGTCCTTCTTTGTGTATACATAGGATATTTCTTGAGGAAGGAGCTATCCAAAATTTTCAAGCGCAAAGACACCTCAACCTATAAATGATAGAAGTGGTGAAGTCACTCGATGTGGGTGTCCTTTACCCTATCTTAGATAGTAAGTAGGTAAGTTCTTTATAGGTGGTTTCAAAGAAGTTGGGAATTATAGTGGTGGAGAAAGAGAGTGGAGAGATGGTTCCAACTCGTGTGCATAATGGATTGAAAATGTGAGTAAATTATCCCAATCTCAACTAGAGGAGCATAAAGAACCATTTTCCATACCCCTTTATTGATTAGATGTTAGAGTGTATTGCTAGTCATGCTTACTATTTTTTTCTTGATGGTTATTTAGGTTATATTCAAGTAGCTATTGCTCTAGAGGAATAAGAGAAGACAACCTTTACATACCCGTATGGGACCTTTAAGATGGATGTCATTTGGCTTGTGCTATGCCTCCACCACCTTTAAAAGATGCATGTTAAGTATCTTTTTTAAATAACTCGAGAAAATTATTGAAGTTTTTATGGGTGATTTTACTGGGCATGGGGATTCATTTAAACAATATGTAGATCACATTATTTTGGTGCTTAAGAGATTTCTTGAAACTAACCTTGTTCTAAATTCTAAAAAGTGTCATTTTATAATTTAACAATGCATAGTTTTAGGACATGTGATTTCTGCTAAGGGTATTGATGTTGATAGATCTAAGATCAACCTTATATATTTTTTGCCTTACCCCGCTTTTGTCAGGGAGGTTCACTCTTTTCTTAGTTACGTAAATTTTATTATTGGTTCATTTTAGAATTTTCCAAAGTTGAGCAACTATTGTGTAGGCTGCATCAAAAGAAAAAGGAATTTGTTTTCGATGAGTAGTGCAAGAAGGCTTTCGATACGTTGAAGGAGAAGTTGGTCACTGTGTCCATAGTATAACCTTGAGATTGGTGTCTACCAGTTGAACTCATGAGTGATGCCTCTAACCATGCTACTAGAGTGGTCTAGGCCAGCGAGTAGGGTGGATCCCTAATGTTATCTACTACACTTTGAAGACTTTGAATGAGGCCTAAGCAAATAACACCACCACAAAAAAAAAAAACTTTTTGCAATAGCTTTTGGTTTCAATAAGTTCTTAGGCTATTTATTATGTATTGAGTTATTATTTATCCTAATCATGCAGCTTTGAAGTACCTGCTGGGAAATAAAGAGGCAAACTTGAGGGTCATCTATTGGATACTCCTACTTTAAGAGTTTGAAATGGAGATAAAGGACAAGAATAAATTTGAGAACGGAGTAGCAGATTAATTGAGCCGGTTAATAGAGCATGGTGTAGACATAAGGCCTTATTAATGATGACTTTCTGGATGAGTAGATAGACACAGTACAACTGACAGCCCTCTAGTATACTGATATAGTGAATATCTTTGTTACTTATCAGTTCCTTGTAGGTCTCACAAAGGAAAAAAAGGAGAGAATGAAGAGCTAAGCCAAGTTTTATAAATGGGATTGATCCTTACCTTCGGCAGTATTGTGCTAATCAAGCCATCATAAGGTGCGTAATTGATTGTGAATTTTTTTCCATCTTGACAATTTATTACTCTTATGCATGTGGAGTTCACTTTAGACCAAAGTTGACATCCTATAAGGTTTTGAAGTGATGGTTTTACTGGCCATGTCAATTTTAAGGTTCATATGATTTATATAGGACTTGCGATAATTGTCAGTTCACAAGTACGTTGGGTTACCATGGAGAAATACCTCAAACTTCTATATTAATTTGTGAGATTTTTTATGTTTGGGTATGGAAATCATTGGTCCCTTTCCTTCTTCTCTTGGATTTCAATATATTCTACTTATAGTTTATTATGTCTTAAAATGTGTGGAAGCAAAAGCCACTCCAACTAATAATTCTCGAGTGCTTGTAGATTTCTTGAAATCTGTCATTTTTTTTAGTTTGGAGTGCTATGAGCCATCATCAGTGGCAAGGGGACTCACTTTTGCAACTATACGATTGAGGCTCTCCTAAGGAGATATCAAGTGATGCATCGAATCTGAACCGCTTACCACCCTTAGACAAGTGGCCAAGTTGAGGTGACCAATTGACAAATCATCTTAGAGAAGATGGTGAATCTCAGTCAGAAA
>JAOXYD010118418.1:0-11268 GCA_028565735.1 Pinacopodium congolense | reverse complement strand
TGATTAGATATATTTTTATTTTTGTTTCATATAGTTTAAAATTATATAATAATTAATATATTGTGCTTTTCATATTGATCATAACCCGAACATATACTAGTTGTTCTTCCTCTGTTTATTTGAAATAATATCTAGAGCATAACGACTTAATAGAATAAAGTCATTGGTATACTCTTCCTCCTTCTTATCCCCCTAATGTAGGTTTAAAAACTCTTATCTAAGTGCCCCATGAGCTATAAAAGAGAGAAAATAATATATAAATCTCTCTCTAAAGTATGATAAATTCATTACACCTAAATATGGAAAGATATGGTCTTGATACAAATCCTTGGCCACCCCTTGCAAGGACATCTCTACCAGACCTACTAGTTGTATATTAAAATAGTGTAACCTCCTACCTTACATCTCTATCTTATTGAAAAAGTCAATGGCCTCCCTGGATCTAGTTCCATCAAAATTTATCAGAATAAACATCAAATATGCCGTATATAACTACATATCTGACATCTATTCTTTTAGGGTTATGATTGCTAAAACTGGCTGTTACTACATCATCATCTGCTACGTCATCATTATTGAGTCTTAAAACATGACATTTTTAACCTCTATCCTAAGTAAGAATGCTTGCTTATCAAACACAGGTGCCTCAAGAACTCTTTGTGATACCTCTGGCTCATCCATAGGTGCCTCTCATATCCTGGTCATCCTGGGCCTAATGCACCCCTAATTAAAGTCGTAAGGATAGGTGCCTCATACCGGGTCAAGCCCTTATCACGAGCCTCCTAGTTGAGTCAAACGAGAAATCGAGTTCATTTATTCATGCTAAAAATAAATGCAAAGGAAAGGTTAGTACTACTAATTAGAATAAATATGTATTCTAAACAAATGAATTACTTTAAAGACAAATTGGATTCATAGGTATCTATAGTAATAAACAAAGTAACACCCTAGGCCGTAAATTTACAATCTGACCCCGATACCAACTTTGTCACGACTTAATCATATATGTGACCAACACATAGGGCTCGAGGATTGAGACCCCCAGATCACACGTAAGCCTGCTACTAATGATAAAAATAAGTTTAAAACTTGAGAAAAATAAATAACAATACGAACATGCACAAGAACAATACCATTCATACTAAAGATACAATAATATTAAAGTGTGCTAGAAGGAAAAAATTTACAACACAATAAATTATGTCACTATAAGAAGTTAGGGTACAACACACAGATGAAAATAAATAAAAAGCATACATAGAACTAAGTAGGTTGTAACCGACATGGCTCGGGAGTCAATACTATGAAGTCGGTGGTAGCTAACTTGGCAAAAAAAATAAAATTAAGGGGAGTCAGACATTATTGAGTAAGCACATAACGCCTTATAATAATGAATTAAGACAAAAATATACAAAAATATATTGCATATCCAATCACATCAACTACATAAATAATCATAGAAAAAGAATATATGTAGAACTATAGTCTTCAAAGATAAATTCTTGCAATGCTAAACCCTGAATGGATATAGAAAGCTAAGTATCACCAACAGCCTAACTATACTTCCATATTCATATAACCATAAGGCTTTCTTAATCTAATTGAGTTACAAAGAGCCAAGTATCACCAACATACCAACATTTGCTTCATTCATCCAAAGTCAGAAGCATATCAATAATAATAATCCTTAATAACAATCACACTATTTCATAACATAAGTCCTTAGTTACGCAATAATAATCATACATGTATGTCGTATGCAGTATGTTTTAAACATCCAAACCCAAACGTATCTGCTTAGAATATCGATAGTATTTATATAGCCTTGTGATAAAGAGGGTATGCAATATCATGCATTCATACTTATTATAGATATAATATAATGTATATATATATACATATATGCATGCATACGAATATGGATATATGTTCCTACATGTCATTGTCTGTACTAGCATTGAACTTTATTCAAAGGTTGGTACAAATATAGTAATAGTAACTAATATGAAGTTACCTAATAAGCAAACTCGTTCGTCTAATGTACTTATTAAATAGAAAAGAAAATATCTCAATCAGTATTATATAGGAGTTATTGGGCTTAATTAACAACTTAGGTATCATTCAAATTACTAAAGTAATCAAATTATACAATTTGATTATTGCTCCTATTCTCACCTAAATTTTTCATAATTTTATGAGAATCTCACTATGGTTCTTGAGAGAAAAATGATCAGCATCATTTATATAATTTTTAAAATATTTTGAAAAATTCACTGGAACAATAACTTAAACGATTGAAATATTCCTTCGGTCATTGAAATATTTCCTTCAATTACTAGAAAATTTGTAGTATCTAAATTCAATGATTTTTTTCTAATAAAAACTCTTGATGAGTAAAACATCTTTCATAGAAGTAACATACTCAAATTCTTAACAAATTTTAATGAATTGAAGAAAAACCATTTAAAACCCTGGCATATATTTCCATCATTCAACGATGATCTAGGCAATAGTTGGCCATGAGACCATTGGGTTCTTATTCTTGACGTTGAGAGAAGTTGATTGGTAGTAATGGTGGTCGACTACAACCACTGGAGGCGACGAATCAAAAATTTTAAGCTTTTCATCGATTTCTCTCCTCAAATTTTATGACGATTTCGATGATATTGATGGATAAAATTTGTATGATTGTAACGCACTCGACAAAAGGAAGAGATTATTATATAATATTTACTAGTTTGAATAATCAATTGTTAAAAAGGGTGAGAAGGATGGAAACATGAATAATGACTTTTAGAGAGTTAAAAATGAAAATTGAAAATATAAGAGAATGAAAAGGTATTTATATAGGGATGTTACAATTATAAGGTGGCCAAGCATATAATTCACAATAAAGCACAAAAAAAACTAAAACAACAAAGATAATTGAAAATTCAATTATTCAAGAAAACTAATATTTATAATCAAAGGTATTATTCAATTAAGTTGCATCCCTATTTTTAACTGAAGATTTAGTTACTTTTAATAAAAAGTTAAAATAAACAATAAACGAAATCCTAAGCATAAATAGTAGGAAAAGGAAAGAGAAAAATAGAAAAGATCCTTGGATTCTTCACTGGAGATGCTCCTTCAAACTTTTTTATCCCTTTCTCTTCCTGTTCTCTCTTTAAATAAATATATAACTCCTTAAATTAACTTCTTTCTCTCTCTAAAACAACACTCTCTCTCCTCTCCTATCTTTGAAAAAACATCCTTTCTCTATCTTATAAAAGCTAATTTATTCCAAAAGAGCTTCAATTACAATATAAGTCTTCAAGTTAATCTTCTGGTGTCCTCCTACATCCAACTTTCTCTTTTTTAAAGATTCCTTAAGTCTCTTAAATTCTTGCAAAACAATAAATAAAAACCAATAAATGCTAATTTTTCTAAAAACTAAGATAAAGATAACAATATACTAAAATTAATAAAATAATAACAGAAATCAATAAAATTATATCTAAATACTAACAAATCAATGCTCAAACTATATATTCAAGCACATATATCAACTTGTTTACATTACCAAATAATATATTGGAATTAAGAGAATATATTTCCATGACCATTGGTTTTGGATCTATTTCTATGACCATTGGCTTTAGTTTACTTTTATTAAGTTACCCTAAATTTATTTAAACATCGAAATTTTTGGGAATTAATGAATTCATTAACCCTAAAGCCTTCGTTAGATTTATTTTTAATAGAACCTTTTTTCTCATAAGTTTTTACTTAAATTGTACAGTTAACTATTTCTTTAAATTTGAATAAACTTTAATTTAATGATTTTCTAAATAATTGATCATTTTTTGGTTTAGTATTTACTTCAAATTCTTTTGAGACAATAATCGACTATTTGTTGATAGATTACACTTGCCTTTAGTTCTAATACATTAATAAAAGATAACTAGGTATAGGTAATAATTCTTTGATAGTTATTAAGATTATTGATTGCAATCAAGAAGTTTTAAAGGAGGGATGATTATGATAACAACAATGACAACGATAATAATAATGGTCATTTATTAGTATTTCTATCTTACTATTGTCCAAATTACATACGTTTTCAAAAAGTCCAATGCTTTGACATGTCCTATTGCACCCCTCAAGGCTTTAGAATCTTGGCCTCAGTCTACCTTGAGATTCAAGAATATTCATTGTTCGCAAAGATTGATGAATTGATAAGGACTGCAAAGATTACCCTTACAACACTGGCTAAAGAACTAATGAAGTCATCTTCTTGGTATTACCTTGGGAGATGTTGCTAATTTCCTAAAGCAAAAGAAGATGAAGAAAGGCATGGGAAAACTCGAGGAAGAAAAGTAGAGAGAGAGAGAGAGAGAGAGAGAGAGAGAATGGTCTATGGAAGAGCGTAAGATGGAGTAAAGGAAAACAAACAAAGAGATTAAAAAAAAAGGTTGGTAGGTTGAGAAAGCGAAAAAAAATGTACAGCAAAAGAAGATGAAGAAAAAAAAAGTAGTTAGCTAGCAACTGCTGTGTCTTTTTTAATTCTTTGATTATAAATGTTCCATTCACGTGTCATAGGATATTATCCTCTAAACTTAAATATACAAATTATGGCCAATATTATGAAATTAGTGGGATAATTTAATCTCTATGATAAACAAGAGATATGTTAGCATCTTATACAAAAGATAAGATTACAGTAAGCATGATTAAATATCGTTACGAAATGAGAGTTACATAAATCAAGGCATGAGCATCTAACGTATTGAAAGTTCAATTGAGAATTCATACTTATTTTACAAAAATATTGTTGATAAATGGAAATTAATTTGGATCGTCTGATGACTTACTTTGAAAAGTATAAATAAATTTACTTTATATATGATTTTATAAATAAATCAACTATAAAATTTTAAGTTAACTATTGCTTCTAAGAGTTTCCTCTTTTTAATTTTCAAAAAAAGAGTGGCCTCCTATAAATATGAACAAATCCACTAAATGTCAAGTCGTCACGACTAAACTTCAAGACTTACGCATTCTTCTCCTTTATAAGTTTTGTTTAAGAATAATGAATTGTTTTTCTAGCTTTAGCAATTAATGATGTTAGGTTCTGCTAATCTACAACCATGAACAAAATTGACATATTTGAAAGCCTTATCATCACCATATAGATTCCTCTAAAATGTCCTATTATGATAGAGTAGATTATAGGAATATATAAAATATTTATTATGTCTTTCTATTTAGGAGATATTATATCCTCTTATTTAGTTGTTAAATTCTCTATTTAGAAATATATCTTTAGTAATCAGTGATTTATTATCCAAGTAAAATATTTATATATTTTTTGGCCTTAGGTCTATCAATAATACAGAACTTGTATCTCAATTTGTCGTATAAGATTTTATCAGGGTATTAGAGTAGCCACAATAAGAGAAGGCAGACATGAACAGTGAAGAAAAAAAGGCAGAGAAGAAATGACAATCTTAGAAATATAATTACCTAAGTGAAATTGAAGGAAGAAAACTATGATGAATGGGCTCGGGGGTACAAACCTCATTGAGATCCAAGAAGAAATTTGGTTTTATAGATGGAATAGTGAAATAACCCATTGATGATTCACCCAATTTGAAGGATTGGTGGACTTTGAATTCAATGTTAGTCTAGTGGATACTTAATACAATTAAGCTAACTTCTTTACTATAACTTAAATGGAGATCATAAAGGATTTGAGGGAAGATATTCAAGAGCGATTTTTTGTTGCTATTGGTTCTTGTGTTCAACAAATCAAGGTCAAACTTGCTGTTGCAAACAATAGAGATTTATAATTATGACTTATTGTAGGAAGAACTTAAAAAGCATGATCGAATTCCAACATGTTTTTGTGGAGGATGCTAGTGTAATTTCTCAACTGAACTTAACAAGAAACAAGAGGAAGAAAAACTTCATCAATTTTGTATAGGCTTGGATTATGTAGTATATGGAGCAGTTCATTCCAATATTTTAAGAACTGATCTGTTATCCAATCTCAACATGGCGTACTCGTTGATATATCAGGAGGAAATTTTCCAAACTATTTTAAGAGGGAACGAGGAAGGTGTGGGATGTTACGGGAAGTTAAAAATTTGGAAACAAATTGAAGGATAAAGCCGTGGTATGTTGGAACTGCAAGTAGAATAGATATAATGCTTAAAGTTATTTTTAACTCATTGGGTACCTCGATTGGTGGGGTGATTGGTCTAGAGGAATCTCACACTAGTCAAGTTGTGGATGAAGGGGACAAAATACGAGGTGTGGACGTAGTGGTGCACCAAAGTTCAATGCTGCTAAGGTGGTTAGCTAGTCATCTTTATTAGTGATGGTGACAGAAAGGAATCATGCAGCTCTTAAATCCTTGACCATCAAATAGTAGATAACTTTCCTAAACTTATTGAATTCTTCCAAATCAGGTATCAATGAGAATATGACTGGTAAGATAAAACTATATTGGATTATTAATTAGATTGTCTAATGGTAAGCTAGTGATGGCATTAAAAGAAGGGCCATTTTTTTTAGGAGAACTCATCAAATTAAAGAATGTTCTTTATGTTCCAATATTAAATTGCAATTTGATCTCAGTGTCATAGTTGATTGATAAATCCAATTTAATATCTAATTCCCTAATAAATTTCATGTTATATAGGACCACACTTCAAGTATGGTTATTGAAATGGGTGAACAACATAAGAGGCTTTACTACCTCAAGTCAATGACACCAATTCAAGTTTGCATGGCGATTTATGTAAAATCTTTTAAACTATAAAATAAAAGAATGGGACATCCGTCTGCGAAAACAGTTTGAATGCTTCCTAATGTTGATTTTAGTAGTAATAATTCCATCATGAATAAAGCTTGTGAAATTTGTTTAAGAGTCAAACAAAAAAGAGAAGTGTTTTTTCTAGTGAAAATAGAACAAAAGAAATATTTGAATTAATTCATTATGATTTATGGGGATCTTATAAAATTGCTACTTTTTGTGATGCCTTATATTTTTTTACAATCATTGATGACTTCTTAAGAGGTGTATGAATTTGTTTGTTGATTGATAGAACTTAAGTAAAATGTGTATTATATGATTTTCTTGCCATAGCTAAATAATAATTTAATAAGGATGTGAAAATTATTAGAAGTGATAATGGGACTAAGTTCACTTTCTTGATTAATTATTTTGGAATGAAATGATGGAGATTGTATGATCTTAAAATAGGAAAGTATTTTGTATTAAGAGGTGTGGTGTTTTTTTAAGGTGAATTTCTAAATATAAATATTAATGCATAGGATGCGGAGTAAGATATTTCAAGATTAATTTTTCTTAACATAATTAATTATGGAGTGACTGAGGAAGAAGAATGTGTGTTTATTGACAAGAGGGATAAGATAGGAAAATTGAGTGGTGAGTCCTCATTTGTGACTGTGGTGTCTGGTAACCCGAATTAGGATCACAGTGAAAGGAGTGATGCAAATTGGGGGGGAGGGGAGATAGAGGTAGTAAATTAATCTGTTATAGAGCAACTCAAACATGTTCATATAATGAAGCAATCGCTTACTTGATTAAAAGATTATATGACTTATACCACTCAATGCAAAAGCTCCTCTATGTGTTCACTAAAACTAGTTATATTCTCAAGTACTCTTTATCTTATAGCATATTATATGAATTGTGATAAATTTTCTTTACAATAACATTCCTGCTTAACAAATGTGATAGCAAATAGGGAGCCAAATTCTTATGTTGAGGTAGTAAAAGATCCTCGATAGAGAGAAGTTATAAAGAAAGAAATTCATGTGCTAGAAAATAATGAGACATAGATTGTGGTAGGCTTACCACTACGTAAGAAACCTATAGTTAGGAAATGGATTAACAAGATTAAGTATAATTAAGATAGTATTTTTGAACATTATAAAACATGTTTGGTGATTCTTAGAAGTAATCAAATTGAGGGAATTGACTATAATGAGACTTTCGACCCCATTTCAAAATGGTGACAATTTAACTTTTCTTATCAATAGTAGCAGTAAAGGGATGAGAACTTCATTAGATGGATGTTTATGATGTATTCTTACATGGAGATTTGGAAGAGGACGTGTATATAAAGATGCCTCCTAGTTTTATGACTACCCAGCTAGGAAAAGTATGTTAGTTCCAAAAATTACTGCTTGGGTTATAGTAATCTCCTCGATGTTGGTTTTCCAAGTTGATGACTATTTTAAAATGGTATGACTCTTCTTAATCTCATTTTAATTATTCATTGTTTATGTTGAATCAAAATGAGCATATCAGTATATGTTGATGATCTTGTTATTACGAGCAATAATAGAGCTACAAGAAATTTAATAAGCAGTTGTGTCAATGTCTTCACATAAAATATTTGGGAGTCTTGAAGTATTTCTTAGGAGTAAAGGTAGTTAGGAATAAGGAAGGTATCTTTCTTTGTCAATGTAAATATGCACTGGATATTATTAATGAAGATAAGTTATTAGGTGATAAACCTTGTAGATTTCCTATGGAACAAAATCATCGTTTAACAATAGTGGATGACACGTTATAAGCGAATCCAAAAAAATTATTGACGGTTAGTAGGTAAGTTAATTTACTTGAATTTCACTCAAATTGAATTAGCTTATGGTGAACATGTTCTATCTCAGTTCATATAGCATTCAAAGGAAGAACATTGAAAAGCAGCTTTGTGAGTGGTCCACTATTTGAACACTAGCCTTGTGCAAGGGATCTTCCTCCACGCTGATTATGACTTACAGTTATATGTATATTGTGATTAGGATTGGACGGGTTGTCCTTTAACTTGACGATCTCTCACTGTTTTTTTTTCATTTTATTAGAACATTTAATCATTTCTTGGAAAACTAGGAAATAATATGCAGTATTACGATCTTCTACTGAAGCTGAATACAAGTCCATGGATATAACAGTATGTGAAGTGAAATGGTTAAAAGGTTTATTATTGTCTTTGAGGGTAACTCATTCTAAACCTATGAAGTTGTACTATGATAGTCAAGTAGCATTACATATCACTTCGAATCCAATATTTCATGAGTGTACCGAGTATATAGAAGTTGACTGCTATTTTATACATGATGAGATACGATGTGAAAACATTAAAACAATGTGTGTTTGAAGTTCAGAACAACTCGCAGATATTTTTACCAAAGCTTTAAACAAACAACAATTGAAATACATCTTACGTAAGTTAAATATTCGAAATCTTCACACACCAACTTGAAGAAGGTATAAAAATATATGAATATGTAAAATATTTATTGTATCTTTTTATTCAGGATATTATATCTTTCTATTAAATAAATATTATATCCTCTTATTTAAACATTAAATTTTCTATTTACAAATATATTTTTAGTAGTCTAAAAGATATATATATATATATTAACTTTAGGACTATCAATGATATAAAGCTAATATCTCAATTTGTCTAAAAAAATTTTTTTACTAAGATCCCGTCATATTATGGCATATCGAAACTTGCCATAGGACCCGCCCCACTTTAACAGGCTCTTCTTTCCCTCAGGGTATGTTTAGTTGGGTTATTGACTGTTGTTTTTTATTATAATTTTTGTGTTAGTATTAATTTTTGTGTGTTTTTTAAATTTTATTCTATTTTTTTATTTTTGTACTATATTAGTGTGTTATTTTTTAAAATTATGTATTAATTTTTAAAATTTTTATATTTTAAAAAATAAAAATAAAAATAAAAAACGAAAAATAAACTAAACATGACCTTAATCATTAAGTCAAACAATAAAACATCTCACCCTTAATAAGGAAGCTTCTTATGTAGTTGGCTAACTTTACCTTTTCAAGTCCATTGTAAGAGTAAAGCTTTGGTTCAATTTAAGGTCATCACTTCTACTCTCTCTGAAACACTGAGAGCAAGGCCATCCTTTCTAGTTTACATCTCTTAACAATGGCAACTTTTATTTCACGATTTGGTTCTATACCCTCAACATCACATCTGGTTTCCTACTATGCTTCCTTCTCCACAACGTTGATGCTGCTAAGAAATATTTATAGGGAACTTGTTCCTAAGAAGCTTAAAGAGTATGTTCTTAGCAAGTTGAGCTTACTTTTCTCCTATAAAGTCCCTCTGTCTTGCTGTACCTTCATCATTGACAACTCGTGAGAGTTCTTTGATTACAACGAACTCATTGAAGCTGCAACCTTGTACCTGTCTAATAAGATTATAATCAGAAATAAGAAAGTAAAAGTCTGTAAGTTCAGGAAAGAAAAGGTTTTGACCACTGGCCTTGTTCTTGGGGAGGAGATTGTTGATGAGTTTAAGGGAATAAAGGTTACTTGGCGGCTTGTTCCTAAAAAAGTTGACCTTCATGATGATAATAAGAAGCCTAAATCGAGGGGTAGAGATAGTTACCTTGAGTTAACATTTGAAGAAGAATATAGAGATGTGATCTTGAATGATTATTTCAATCACATTCTAGTCACTCGTGAAAACATTAAGCAAGAAAAGAAGGCCCTTGGGCTCTTTACAAGGAGAGGCGAAAGACTTGGGCCCAAGATCAATTTCAACCATCCATCAACATTTGAAACCATTGCCATGGATTATGATTTGAAGAAAACTATTATTAATGATTTAGATAAGTTCTTGTCAAAGAAGGACTTCTACAGGAGAGATGGAAAGACATGGAAGAGGGGCTATTTATTGTATAGTCCTCTGGGAATTGGAAAATTAAGCTTGATTGTAACCATGGCCAATCATTTGAAGTATGATGTTTACAACTTGGAGTTTGGGAGTGTTAAGTCGGATACTGACTTAAGAGATACGCTTTTGGATACAGGCAACAAGTCCATAATAGTCGTTGAGGACATAGATTGTAATCAAGAAGTTTGGAATTGGGATATTTCAGATAACTGCAAAGATTTGATGTAACAGCCCAGACCACCTGTCTACAGATATTGTCCGCTTTGGGCCAGTATCTTGAGCCAGCCTCTTGAGCCGCAACCCTCAACCAAGCTACCCGCATGGTTTTGTCTTTCCCCTTTAGGCGAGGACTTCCCAGGAGGTCACCCATCCTGATACTACTCTCACCTAAGCACATTTAACTTCAGAGTTCTTTAAGAATCTGAGCCATTGTGCTAGGAAAAATGCGTCTGTAGGGCAGAGGTATCCATACCCTTATAAGGCGTACTTCGTTCTCCTCTCCAACCGATGTGGGATCTCACAATCCACCCCCTTG
>JAOXYD010118407.1:0-11268 GCA_028565735.1 Pinacopodium congolense | reverse complement strand
GTGAGTGGTACAGCCTAAGTGTGAGGTAACATTATTAAATTCCAATAATTTCAAAAGGGCTACACTTTTGAAAGTAAAAGGTTATCTTTTTGTCTAACCTGATAGGCTTACAAACATTTAAGACTATTTGGATAGGTTTATATGTGAGGTGTCTCTAATAGGATAAGGATATCACATTCCTCAATTTCTTATTTTAAGGACTTATAGATCCCAACATCCCTCTACCACCTTCAAAAGAACTCATAAGTGAACAAAGCTTAATATAGTAAGGAGAGCCTTGTAAAGAAGAACATCCATCTAAGTTTCTTTTTTCATTCTGTGTTGCTTAATGTTTTCAAAAATTTACTAACATTTATGCTATTTCTGTGTCAAATATGAACTTGTGAAGATGCTAGCTAGGGTTAAGGCAGTAAAAGAAAGATGCTTGCTAATGTCATCTACCTGATAAAGGAAAAATCCAAAGGTGACTTACAATGAAGAGGTTACAATCAGTGAGCCAACCATCCCTACCATGTTACACACACTCAAAAATATGTTAGAGATAAAAGTTAATTATTAGAAACACAAACTAACTATTACTAGTTGACTAATCGCACAACTTTGTTGATCAGTATGCCATATTAGTCAAGCAGTATATCAACTAGTGATTCATTACAAATTCATTATACAAAAATTCTAGCATTTTAACCTACATTTATTAACCAGTCAAACATATTGGTTTATCAATATTCCATATTCGTTGATCAATATGATCGACCAATGTATCAACCAACAACACATTACAAACTCACTATCCAAAAATTTTCAATTTTTTTGAGACATTGATTAATTAATATTTGAAATTGATCGACCATTATACCTAAAAATTTAACATTGGTCGAGTAGTAGGTTACACTAGTCAATCAATGCACTTGAAAACAATTTTCTACTATTTTTCTAAATTTTTCAGTCTTCAAAATCCAACCTTTTGAGAAACACTTGATTCAAACACATTTCTAAAATTATCCAAAGATATTTTAATGATAAAGTCATTTCTCATTGAAATTAAACCTCTATTGTACTTTATCCTTAAAAAGATGTATGCATTATATGAATAATATGTAATGCATTAAGCCCTTAAATTATTGACATGATCATGAAAAATTTTACAATAAAAATCACATTAATTAACATATAAAACTTTAAACCTTAGATTCCTTCGTCTTGATCTCATCTTTCATTTGTAAAAACAGTCTTTATGTGAAGTCCATTTGGCTCCAATATGTGTCCTTTTACATCTTTCATAGTCTTATCTTTTTAATCCATCAAAACAAAGGAACCAATAGTACTAATTATGTTTTGTCATCATTAAACATTGGTTAGATACTCCTTTAGTTCAGCAATCTCCATCTATTTTATGATAACAAAACATGTGACATTAAAAAGTCAAAGATGTAATTGATTACATAAATGATTGATCACATACATTTTATTTATTATCAAGACCATATGAAAATTTTGTTCTCTTTTAAACCATGTATCATATAAATATAACTCCTCCTTAATCTATGCATCATTATAAAAAAAAATGAACTCAATCTTTTAATAAATATAAAACATGGAAAGGGTTTTAGATATTACAACCAATAGTCAAACAACTATTCCCCTTATATAAAGACATATAATATCATTAAACTTCTCTCCCTTTTCTCAAATCATCAAAAAGTATCTATAAAAATAACTATATTTGATTTCTATAATAAACCCTAGATTGAATTGAATTTTCATCCATCATTCCAAATTCTCTTCTATTCATGTAAAACACATCCTCATTCATTTTTAAGTGAATATATCAGCCAATAGTACATTATATTAATAAATTATAACTCAATATCACTATTTTGCATATGATCTCTAATAATATGATTTTTGTTTCTATGTGCTTAGTCTTAAAGTTTGAACATGATTCTTTGTAAGACATAATACTAGTGTTATCACATCTAATGGCTATCTTTATAAGTTCTATGCCATAATCCTTATGTTATTGTTTAACTTAAAGAATTTGTATTCTCAATAACTACTAGCTGTTATATATTAGGCTTATGCAATTGATAAGATAAATAAATTTTATTTCTTATTAAACTATGAAACTAATGTATTGTTTTGAAATTGACAAGCATTGCTTGCGCTTATTTAGAGATTATCAGTATAATTCGCATCTGAATCACCAACGAAATCTATGAATGTATGTTTAGGATACCAAAGTCCTATTGATATGGTAGCACTCAAGTGGCTAAGTATATGCTTAATGGATAGAAGATGGCACTCTTTAGGATATAATTGAAATCTAACACATAAATACGCACTAAATGCAATATCTGACCTACTAGCAATAAAGTAAAGTAAATTACCAATCATACATCATTAGAGCTTTACATCAACTATTTTACTCTCTTCATCCTTATTCAATTTAGTTGTAAGCATCTCAAAGGTTTAACTTGGTCTATATAAAAGCATTTAAGTAATTCCTTTAATATACTTGGCTTAACTAATGAAGACGCCTTCCTTTATTTATTTTATTTGGAGTCCAAAGAATCCATTAAGCTCTCTAATCATAATACACTTAGAAAATTCCTTATCAAACTTTCATTAGATACACTACAAATATATTATCAACATAAATTTAAACAATTAAGATGCCATCCTTATCCTTTTTAATGAAGAGTGTTGTGTCAACCTTACCCTTAGTAACACCGTTATTTAAGAAAATGTATTTAATCTTTCATACCAAACTCTAGGAACTTGTTTCAAATAATATAAAGCATTACTGAGTTTATAAATAAGACTAGATGTGTCATGATTTCAAAACATCGAGGTTGGTCATCATAAACTTTTTCTTGATTATAAACATTTAAAAATGTACTTTTGACATCTAGTTGAAATAATTTAAAATCCATGTATAATGCAAATGCATGTAGCAATCTAATTATTTCTAACCTAGCTACTAGTGCACAATTATCTTCTTAATCTATGCATTCCTCTAATTATATCATTTAACCACCAATCTAAATTTTTTTCTTACAATATTGCCTAATTCACCTAGTTTATTTTTAAACACCCTTTTTATTTCTATGATTTTATGATCTCTAGGCTTAAGTACTAAATTTTATACGTTACCTCTCTCAAATTGATTTAACTCCTTATTCATAGCAAGAATCTAACTCTTGTGATTAAGGACTTCATCTATAGTCTTATGCTCAATTTAGAATATAAAAGTAAGATGTGACATATTTTTAAGAAGGGATAATGAAAAATAAAATGTGATAGATTTTTAAAAATGGATCTACTAACTATACTTTGATGAAAATCACCTATGATCGATCTAAATAATGATCCTTCTTGAATTTCTAATCTTTGGAAAGTTCCTCATCCTTCTTATCTCTCTTACTTGGTTCTTATGGTGACTTGGTCATCATCCTTGTATTCTTTAATAGATAATTTCTCCAAATTCTTAAGTAATCCTATGTCATCATTTTCAAAGCTTATCTTGATATTAAGAGGATTAGTTTTATTAAAAACAACATGCACAAATTCTTTAAGAACTAGAATTTTTTATGAAACACCTTATATGCTTTGCTAGTTAATGAATAACTATTAATGCTTTTTCTAAGCTGCATTGGAAGTCATTGTACCCAAATATCATCCCATAAGAATCTACAATAAGTATTAAGTCAAAAGATGTATAATTATCTAGAAAATCTTTAATGTAGAATTTATAAAAAAATTAAAGAAAATAATAAACTAATTATTAAATCTAAACAAGAACCTATGAGAGAGAGTTTTATCAATAATAAAATCTAACTAAGATTTTGGGGTTCAATAGGTTAATCAAGTCCAAAAGAATTTTGATGTTGAATAAATTTATGATAACTCCACAAAAGCAAGATAAAACCAATGGTTGTGATAATATCCTATCTATCTTAGTTCTAATCAATCTATGTAGTCATGTAAATAAATTAGAAAAAAATATAATGAGCATTGGAAGCTCAAATCTAGAATGCTAGATTTAGAAAACCTCACTAAAGAATTGGAGTTTGGTCATTCACCAATCCAATTGGGTTATTTAACTAATGGCCCAAAGATTAAGAGTCAAAGATCATAGATCATCTAATCATCTATTGAATCTAACTTAAGGTATTAAGTTAGGGAAGATAGATAGAATATTTAATTAAATAAAAATCATTTGAATATGCAAGAACTCACAAACAAGATTAAAACCCACTTAATAAGTTAACTTTAGTTAAATCAATTTAAATGATAATGATAGGAATGAATTTTGCTATCTTTTTATATGTTGTTTCATTTGAATTCATTCCTATTTTTATGTTTAAATGCTTAATTTGTGTTTCTTTTGGATTTATATGCGGATTTAATGATGAAACACAAATACAAATTAAAAGTATGAATTTTGGAAGACAAAAGAGCAAAAACACAAGACAAAGTGGAGAGCTTTCTAAGATAAAAATTTGACAGCATTTGGTTTTACAAATAAGAGGAAAAAAAAAGCATTTTGGTCTTGGAATGAAGGTTTGATATGGAAAAAATGACAACTTGGGAGGTCTTATTTAGAGCAAAACACAAAAGTATTTGATGGAGCTTCTCACCCTCTATAAGGTAGCACTTTGGTATGCTTTTCCACCCAAAACGATGCAGCAACTTGGCAAGAAACAACACCATCTTTGGAGAGTTTTCCACTAAAAAAAATGCAGCAGCTCTTCCTCTTCAATACGTCAGCACTTTGCTCTTTTCTTGTCATAGAAGATAAGGAAACCCTAGGGAGTAAAAGTAGAAAAAAACTGGCAGCTAAAAGGGGGGCTAGTCGACACTAGATAGAAAGAGGGGGGAGCTTTAGTGGACACAACTCCAAGGTTTCTCTTAGAGCTTTGCTTTAATGAACACGGCTCCAAAGCTTCTTTTGAAGCTTTCCATTTGAGCTTAAAGAGGGGCATGAGTTATTGAATCTCTGAACTTCCTAAGGAGTTGGTGGCACAAATCAAAAGAGGAGAGCATGAAGTTTGGTTAAAGATTGTGGCTTCAAATTTATTTGGTGGAGCCTTCCTCTTTCTAAGAGAATGCAGCAACGTGTTCAATGTTGAAGTTTAGAGTTCACCTTAGTCAAGTATTTCAATTTCCCGCTTCACGTTTTAATTCTTGCGTTTGTTGTCTATTAGCTTAGCTTTCTTCTCTTTTTCAATTGCTTTATTAGCCACATGTAATGTGTTTTCATTTCCTTGTGCTTAATTCTTCTTGTCATAATATTCTTGCTTTACTCTTGTCCAAATCTTCTTTAATTTTTATTTTCACTTGCTTCCTTGCTTGGCCGAATGATTGTGTGATTTGATGTCTATTGTCCTAGTTTAATATTTTCCTAATGTTTAGTTTAATTTGATGTTAAACATTTGAGTTTGAGTAATGAAATGCTTAAATTTAATTTTCCAGTTTTCTTATTTTTAATTTTTAGCCTTTATTCCATTAGTTTAAGGTAGAGTTTTTCCTTGTTCTTGATGCTTGTTAATTAGGTTTTGTTTATTAAGTGAATTTATGCATTTTCTTAGGTTTTAATTCATTTAATTTTAGTTTTATTTAATTTATAGTTGCTGGAATTTGGGTTTAGAAAGTTAGTTCAAGTTTAGTTGAATTAAGTTTTAGTTAATTAATTAATAGTTTGAGTAATGTGTGTTTATGTTAGTTTAATTATTAAATTGTAATTTTTCCTTTAATATTTTTAATATCCCAGCCCTTAGTTGCTTTTAATTAATTATGTTTTGTGTTTATTTAATTTTTGTTTTGCTTAATTTAGTTATGTTTAGCTAGTATCTTAAGGGTTTGAAGGTATAGGAAGGATGAATGATAACCAATAGCGATAATAGAATTTGTTTTAAATTGATTTAGTGTTTTAAACTTAGGTTGGTTTGGAAATTTGGATAAATGACATGATTAGGATTTATATTTAGACTTAATCATCCTTTAGGTAATTCCCTAATCTTAAAGCTAGGAATGATCATATGATACATAATTGTTCTTAACGATTTCCGAAAGTAGCAATAAGTTAGACGGTTTTATTAAGATACTTAACCAACTAATCTAGGGTTCCATGCCTTTAGGTTACACTTTCCGAACTTGTGAGTTAGTGGCCTAAGTTAGTCATTTCTTAGTACTTAAGACGTCTTCACTATTAAATCTATAGAGCTTGTTCTAGGTTATAGATAAAGATAGGGATATTTCTAGAGCTTGTTAGATTTACCTAAGCTAGAGGAACTAAGGGTTTGAAAGCTTGTTCAAACATAGGCTAACACCATAACTAGAACACCGTTTATCTAAATTCGATGATCAATAATTATTCCTGAATCCCGATGATACCTCCAGCCCATTTTTTTATCATCGTTCTTAGTTTTATCTTATATGTTTTGTGTTTATCTTTTAGGTTGTTTAGTTTAGTTTCTTGAGTTTTCTTTATTCTAGGGGTTTTGTTTTTTCTTTTTCTTTACAGCATTAGAAATAGCAGTACACCCTAACTCTCTGTAGGATTGACCTTGACTTGCCTAACCATGTAATTAGGTTAATTAGGTAATTTTATTATTTAGAAGTTCGCAACGACTTACCAGATAAACATAAGAATATAAATAGAAAAGTTATTCTTATTAATGAAATAAAAAGTTTATTATAAGAAAGAAAACCAAGTGTATGAAGATTATATAACCCAAAATAAGAAATTTGAAATGAGTCACTTTCTCTTCAAATCCCCCATGAATCTCAACTAGAGTCACTCAATCTTATTCATTAAATGTCTTTGAAAGAACTTGATAAAAAAAAAGCCTCAAAGAACGAAGCCCTAAGTAAGTAAGTATATCCAATTACATGACAGTTGCTAGGTTATAAAACCTTAATATCTCTTTTTAGGGTAATTTTGTCATTCTTCAATCAAAATACTCTTAAGATCATGGATTTCCAATAGTAAAACGATACTTAAGATACCATAAAATGGTGTTACTATGTTGAAATATTTTATCTTTTCCCAAAGAAGGAGTTTTGCTTGATCATGAGGTAAAATGGAGTCATTTTACTTAGCAGTTTATCGTTTGTCCTTTTTTTGCCACATGTTAGAAGTAAAATGGCACCAACTGATTCAGGCTTTTTACTTTTGACTTCATACTGAAATGTCTTTATTTGCACTCGATTCCTTGAATCCAAAATATAATTGAAATTTTAACAAATCAAGTAATTGCTACAGGAAAAAATAGTGCTTGAAAATATGTAAAAGCATCCAAATGCTCTATATAAAAACTATTCAATTTACTCATCATCAATAACTAAAAAACTTTCCTTTCTTCATTTTATAATCAAACTTTTTCATGTTATCCTTTGAATTCAAGATGTAGTATTTACAATTAAACACTTTGAAGTAGTTAATCATTGACCATTTTCCATGCCAAAGTTCATATAAGATTTTATCCATAATAATTCTTATATAGACTCTATTGAACATATGACATATGTACACAACGGATTTCACCCAAAAATACCTTGAAAGATCATATTCATTTATCATTGTCTTTGTCATATCTTATAAATTTTTATTTTTTTGTTTAACAACTCCAATTTTTATAAGAGTCTTAAGAGTAGAGAAGTTATAAAAGAGAAATGCTTCAAACATTTCATTCTTAAACTCTCTTACCATAATCACTCTTAATTGATGCAATTAAAAGTCATCTTTTCTTTTCTAACTCTTTTCACAAACTTGATAGGTGAATTAAAACATTTATTTTTGCTTGCTAAAAATAAAACCTATACACAATTACTAAAATAATCTATTATGAAAAATAAATAAAATTAACCGCCCAAACTAGTAAATGTAGAAGAGCCAAACAAATTCATATGAAGTAATTCCAAAGGTCTAGTAGAAGTTAAAAACTTCTCTTAAATGAACTCTTGATTTATTTTTCCACTTAACAAGCTCCACAAACTTGATCTTTATGAGTCCATTAATACGTTGCTTAGTATTGAGGTTATAAATGAAAAACATAGTTGCATGTCTAAGTATCCTAAGCCAAATCTATGTATCCTTACTCATAGATATTAAATACTTTATATCTTAATTGGAGAGTTAATTAAGATCAATTATACCTAGGAGCTACTTGGAAGCCCAAAACTAGTAACCCTAAGTAGCCTCTTCCTTTTATTAAGGAGGGGCATTTTAATCCATTTATCACTTTTAAATGTGTTAATAGACAAAAATACCCCCGATCTAATTTAATACATTGGGGCTATAAGGGAGCTACTAACTCAAAGGCTACTTAATATTCCCTAATATATATATATATATATATATTCCCTTCTCTCTTATTAAAAAATGCAATGCTATTATTAAACACTTTAGAAATAATGTATGATTTTATTTCAAAACATACTTTATAATCCTTGTTACGCAATTGACTCAACAAATTATGTTTTAATCTTTCAACCAAAAGTAGAACGTCAATAACAATGTGATTTTTCTTACCAACTTTCTTACATATAACAAATTCTCCATCTTTACTTTTGAGAGATATAAGTTGAGATGCATCACCTGTCATATAACTTAAACATCAGTTATTAATATACTATTTCTTCTTTTTCTTTGATTCTTATAAAACAAAGTAATCATTTTATTTTAAGTACCTAAACTAACTTGGGTCTTTAATAATTAGTTCCCATTTTCTTGTCAACTCATTTTCTTATAGGTTTATTCAAAAATTTTGTTTGACATAGCAAAACCTCTCATCATGTTCATAATCTATGTAAAAATAACACATCATATTTACATTATATAAACAATAATGAGTCCTTATTTTCTTGTGTACATAATATATATATATATATATATTCTTTCATTATGTGCTTTTATAGGATGGTAGTAAAAACTTGAATGTGTGTGAGTTATATTTCTATATTTAAATTTATACCCATGTAGAATGTGAATGTGTATCATGGCATTGTGCCTAACATGAAGCCTAAATGAATCAGAGTGAGATTGTGTATTTGTATATAAGTTGTACCTACTCTTATCTTGATGAGTTTGCATTTTAGGTCTAGATTTAAGACCATATATGAAGCCTTTATATAAGAATAAATAAGATTAAGTAGGCAGATGTTTATATTTAGAGGATGATGTAATATATTTATATGATGATTTAGGTATTGATTTATCATGCAAATGCCTTCATTTCACAATAATTATCTTGGCATTGGATGGTGTACTCCCATGAGTAAAACCAATCTCATGCTTATTATTATAGCTCTTTTGAACTCCTAGCATAGTTTTTAACTTTACCTTCCCTTGAGTGAATTGGTAATGATTTCATAAGAATATTGATATCTTTTTTCAATACGTCATTCTTATGCATCAAATCTTGTCTATTATCATTAGCAACAACCACACTCTTAGGATCTTTTATGTTATACATTTCACACTTCAATTTCTCAATTTCAATCATGCATGCATTTAAAAGCTTCAAGATCTCCTTATACTTAGAAGATAATTTCTTCCTTTGTAAGCTCATGACCTCCAAACATTCGATTAACTCATCATACAAAAGATCATCACATTCATCATTATCATTTTAAGAGTTTGATTAAAAAGGTACCTCGTCCTCATTGGACTTAAAGTACATGTGAGCCATTTATTCTTCAGAATGCTTACTTTTTAAATCACTTGTGCCATCTATGTTATTGCTTCTAGTAACTTCTTTTAATTATTTTCCTTTTTCTCCTTTTTTATCATTTCTTTCATACGTATTGCTATCATTAAGGAGAGAATGCTTGGATTTTAAGTGACTCGATTTATTACATTTAAAGTAAGTAATATTAGAGAATTTATGTTTAAAATAAAATTTACCTTCCTTGGAATCCTTTTTCTTTGAAAATTTCTTCCTCCTTAAAAATTCTTTGAACTTCATTGTAAGAAAAGCAATGTCTTCCTTATCACTTCCATTTAAAGATGTCTCATGATCATTTGATTTTCCTTTTGAAGCCTTGTAAGGAAAATTCTTCTTTTTAGGCACCATCTTTTTCCCTTTTATCTCCTTTAACCTTATTTTATATGTGAGGAAGAGATCCAACTAACTCCTTAAATGATAAGACAAAGTCCTTTACTTCTTAAATGATCATCACCTTGCCTTTCCAAGTCATTAAAAGAGATCTAAGAGTTTTTTTTTACCATTTCAAAATTAATATATATATTGCCAAACTTTTGAGAGCAATAACAATATTAATAAATTTACTGTACATGCTAAAGATGCTTTCATCATATTACATGTAAAAGAACTCATAGATGAGTCAACATGGTCAATTTATTTTCCTTAATTAGTTCCTTCATAATTGACTTTATATGTCAAATTTCATAAGTCAACTCATAGATGAAAACTTTATTGAATTCATTTCTTCTTAATGTAGAAAATAAAATATGTATAGTTTTTCTATTTAAAGACACTAATTTCTTATCTTGATAATCTCATTTTTCTTTTAACTTAGGAACTTTTTGATCATCTCTTATATTGGTACGGATGAATGGACTGTTAGAAATTACTTCATACAAATCGACGCATTTAGCTATCAAGAAAAAACTCATTTTAGTTTTCTAGTAAAAATAATTATTTCCATCAAAGAATGAAATTATGTTTTTAATTTAACTCTCTTAACTAAATGAAGGTAATACATATTTAAATTTTTCATCGTAACCTTTACTTAAAATTTTGCTAGAAGTCGTATCCAGCAAACGAGAATAACTTTAATATTATTTGTTAGTTGACCAATGTATTAACCAATAACCTAACATTGATTGACCAGTAAGCACCTGTTTAGTTGGGTTTTTAGAAGAGTAATAAGTGCTTTTTTCTAACGCAAAAGTATTTTTTAGAAAAAAACATATATTTAGCTGTAACATTAAGAAGTGTTTTTTTAACAGATTAGCTTTTTCAATAGCTAAAAAACAGCTTTTTAAAGAAGTCACAATTTGATGCTTTTTTAAAAAGTGCTTTTTAGGTAAATGTTTCAGAATAATTAATGACAATTAATGAGTCTATTTTTTAGTCTCTTTTGTCCTTATATTTTTAACGTAAGCTCGTAATACCCCATATCCACATATCTCCATAATAAATTTTGCATTTAACATATCAAATTATTTTGAGATTTATATTTATGATTTTAACTAAATTATTTTTATATTTATATTTATATAATATTATTTGACTA
>JAOXYD010118396.1:0-11268 GCA_028565735.1 Pinacopodium congolense | reverse complement strand
GATCTACAACTAATTTCTTATCACTTTTATGTTTTGTTTAAATGAAGAAAAAAGTTGAGACAAATGTTTACAATTAACCATTAGAATTGCTTTATAGTGAATTTTAAATTAGTATGAATTTGAAAATATTTTAATTACATCGAATTCACTCATGCTTTTGGGTACCATAGGGATCAATAAGTATTATTAGAGTTAGGGCTTAAATTTCATATATTTTTTGTAAAATATTGAGAAAAATATCATTATGACATAATTTCATGTTATTTTTCGACAAGATAGCCTATAGTTAGACCTTATTTCTTTTTAAGTGAAAATTACACATATTTAAAAAATTAGAATGAAACACATTATTATATTCATAAGAGTTGATCTTCGGGATATTGTAGAGAATATTCCTTACATCCCTTCAAAAATAATAGTTGAACATAAAGTAAAGACTAAGGTAGCAAAGGATATGAGAAAAATGATAGATTATGATAAGAGACTCATTCATTTTAACTATAAGGTTGTACATATTTTATTTTATACACTACGAAGAAATGAATTAAATAGAGTCTACATGGGTAAAAAAATTCTATAGATATGATATATATTTGAAACCGTACACTAGAGTACTACTCAAGTTAAAGAGCATAAAATGATTGTGTGTATGCATCAATATAAATTGTTTCATATGAAACATGATGAATCAATTTCTAATATGTATGCTTGCATTATTTATATTGTTAATTTTCTTAAAGATTTGGACAAAACTTATACCAATGTTGAGATGAAAAGAAAATTTCTATAATCTCTTCCAAAGACTTATGATACAAAGGTGACAACCATATAAGAAACTAAAGATTTAAGCACATTTCCATTGGAATAGTTGGTTAGATCAATCCTCGCCTATATGATGCAGATGAATGAATTACATGAAGAGGAAGTAGTTCCCAAAAAAAAAAAAAGATAGAGTGTTTAAGGACTCCATAAATGATATAGGTGACCCATAGAGTGAGCAATTAGAAAAAGAAATAACTCACTTGTGCCTCATGGCCAATGATAACGACAAGGCACCCTCTTACTTAAATTCTTCTGATAATAATGATGATCAGGATGATGAATTATCATATGATGAGCTAGTTTAATACTTAGAATTCATGATTTGAAAAGAAAGAAAATATCTTCCAAGTATAAGGAAAATTTTAAGCTTTTAAATGCATGCATGATTAAGGATGAGAAATTGAAGTATGATAAACATAACATAGTAGATTATAAAAGTGTAGTTGTTATAAATAAAAATGAGCATGAATTGATATATAAGAATGAGACATTGAAAAGAAAAGAAATTGAGTGATATTAGATGTCTTCATATGGAGGGAATAATAGTCATTTGAATATTTTTATAAGGGGTTTAGATATCATTTTTCGTACTTCATATTTACTAAACATTGTTTTTATCCCTTGACATGCTTTTATTTTGTTTATTTAATTCCTTAATCTCTATAATGATGCGTAGATTAAAGGGGAGAGGATAATAATATTAAAATGTTACATTAATTAAAGAGGATAGATTTTTACATGATTAGATAATCGAAAATCTTGTAAAATTATGTGTGAATATGTCTTTAGATAATGCTAAAAAGGTGGGGAGATAAGCGATATTAAAAATTGATCATTTAAAGATACATGAATTAAAGGAGAGCATGCATGTTACATATAATGTTGTTCAATGAAATTCATTTTCTCTAATATCACTAAATGTTTAGTAATTATCGAAAAGGGGTTGATTATTGAGCCTAATGAGGTTCTCACTTACAATATTTGATGATGATAAAACACGATTATTACTAACGGTTTACTTTGTCATTAAAGTGTTGAAAAGACAGGAAAATAAAAGGCAAAAGGTACAATTTGCCCCATAACATTTGAAAAATGGTTTAATTTGGTCATCAATATTTTTAAAGGTACCACTTTATCCCATAACGTTTGTAAAATGGTGTAATTTACCTTCTAACGTTACAAAATGGTATATATTACCCCTTAACGTTTATAAAATAGTATATTTTACCCCTTTAACACTAATTCCATTAAGATTTTGTTAAATAAATGTTAATTTTGTCAATATTCTATAAATGAACTATTAACAAATCATTAAAAAAGTAATTAATAAAACTTTAATGAAAATAGTATTAAAGGGGAAATTTACACTATTTTGTAAATATTAATGGACAAAATGCACAATTTTACAAATGTTAAGGAGTAAAGTGATACCTTAAAAATGTTAAGGGGAAATTTAAACCTTTTTTGAAACGTTAGGGGGCAAATTGCACCTTTTGCTAAAATAAAAAATGTGTAACAATATAAGTTGGAGCTATAGAGTCAAAGTTAATCTTATATAAAGATTACGTTATTAAACAAAGGATGAGATGAAGAACAAGGAAGCTAAAGTTGAATAGGATAGTTTATGTAATTCTAAATATAAATCTTTCCTTGGTCATCTCGATGTATTTGGGAGTTCAAACCTTTTGCACAATCATTTACAATTAAAAATTTTTTATATAAGGTTTCATAATCAAAAGAAATTTCATAGCAGTTTAAAAAAAACCCTCTTAATTCATTAAAATTGTTTGGAAATTTTTTTTGAAATATTTTTAAATAAAGTTTTTATGAAAATAAAGGATTTTGAAAGTTTTAAAAACTTAGGAAAATGTTATAAAATCATTTTTATATACATTAGTCGACCAATGTAGTTGATTAGATGACTAATGTGAGGTTTTGGAGTATATTGGTCAACCAATGTTAGGTATTGGGCAATTAGTATCTTAACGAACATGAAAAGCTTTACACAGTTTATTTGTAATGAAACATTGGTTGATACATTGATTGATCAATATGATTGAGTGGTTGAACAATATATGATAAAACACTGAAACATAACATATTAGTTGACCAATGTGTTAGATTGGTCAACTAGTGTGCCTATTATGATGGCTAAGTTTTATGCTTAATGAATTTTTGGGTGTGAATAATGGGTATAATGAGTTAGGAATGGGATTTTGAGTGTCTTAAAGTTATAAATACATACTTAAAAGTTTGTTGAAAAGGATAATGAATCTTGTTTGGTTTGAGCAATGTTGAGATTGATGCATATGAGCTTGGTATATAGTTTAGAGAATTGTTTAGATCATTAACAATTTAAGCAAAATTAAATTCACTTTTTTTAGAATCTAAACAACTATAAAAAACAATGTCATTATGTTGAAGTTTAAGCATCGTTTTTGTATATGGATAAAGTCAAGAGGTAACAATCCCTATAAATGACACTGTTTATCTACCACAGAATATAAAAGCATAACAGTAATTGACAACAGTGCCATTTTAATTCAAGTCTAACATTGTTTACCTTAGGAAAATTCATGTTTTACATTTAATTTGGTTTAAGTTTAAAGTTTCATAATATGTTTTAATAGCCACTTTTATCATTTAGAACATTATTCCTAAATTATCAAATTTAAGTTTTTTTTAATTTTCTTTCAAAATTTTTAGATTACCTTTGATCTATCACTTTATATGTTGCATTAGGTGGTATCTAAGTAAGGATGATGATGGTAATGATGGCAATTATCTTCATGATGGTGTATAAGAGACTATGACCGCTATTCATGGGATGAGGCATTGCAATGAATATAATGATATTTGGAGCAACAAAAGAATCTCAAATTCTGGTATTTCGAGGATTGTTTTGAGGCGATTGGAGAAAACCTAAATGGTTTCAGTATTAATGCACACAAGATGTAGAGAGACAATAGAAGTTCAATAGTGGAGTTGGCTCATGATGACCCTATTAGTAGACCTATTCCGGTTTGTAAGCACCATGCATATGAAGAAGATTTAGAGGATGAAGACAATTATGAATCAAATAGGTTTGGTCACTATCAACTATCTAAGAGGAGGAAAAATTCCTATGAAGGTGATAACAGAGATGTAGGAGATTTCATGTTAAAGAGACAATAGAAGTTCAATAGTGGAGTTGACTCATGATGACCTTATTGGCAAACCTGTTCCTGTTTGTAGGCACCATATCTATGAACAATATTTGAAGGAGGAAGATGACTCTGAATCGAATAAGTTTGGTTAGTATTAATTATATGAGAGGTATAGGAGGAGAGACACCTATAGAGGTGACAACAGGGATGTAGGAGATTTTATGTTAAAGGTAGATATCTCGTATTTCAATGGAAGTTTGGATATAGAAGAATTCCTAGATTGGATTGTAAAGATCAATAAATTCTTTTACCTTTTAGAGATTCCACTAGAGAAGAGAGTCATAATAATGACATATCGATTGAAAGGCAGAGCATTTGTATTGGGGGAAAAGATCCAGTCTATAAGAGACTGTAAGAATAAAAGTTTAGTTCAAACATAGTATTGAATAAATTACTTGCTGAAGAGGGAGTTCCTACTTTTATATTACAAGTAGATATTATTTTAACAACATCAAAATTTTTAATAGGAAAATAAAATTATTCCTGAATACAACGTAGAATTCTTGAAACTAGTAAAAAGGAAAAACCTAATCAAATTCGAAGAATAACAAGTTGTTAGATATTTGGAGAGGTTTAGATCAGAAGTTAGGGATAAGATTAGAGTAGAAGTTATTCAGATCCTATTCAAAGCAACAACAAAAAAAGGTTTTAAAGGTTGAATTGATGTAGTAAAAGCATAGTAAAAGGAATTATCAGAGCTATAAAGCCGCAAGATCTACTAAAAAGTTCAAACCTACTCAAAAGTTCTCTTTACCTAGTATCACTAGTAATAGTTGCTACCAAGAAGACAAGGCTCTTACGAAGCACCTTGTGGTTGAGGTAAGAAATAAGGAAGTGAAGAGGGTTAACAATCTATATTCCAAACTAGCTATTGCAAAGTGTTTCAAATACAACCAATTGGGTCATAAGTCTAATGAGTCCCCTTTGAGAAAAAAATGTAAACATTATATAGAATTATGAAGAAGATAAAAGAACTTACTCTAAGATAAACAATGATAAGGAGGATGAATATGAAGTTAATGAAGGACAAATGCATGTGGTGAAGAAGATGATGTTGACTCTTAAGCAAGAGGATCAAATTTAATGACATCGATTATTTAGAACTAGGTATACTATTAATGATAAGGTGCTTGGTATTATCATTGATAGTGAGAGCTGCGAAAACATCACTGGGAAAGACAATGACAGAGTGTTATTAAGTGTCATTCTCAATTGATAAGTACCATGATAAGGTTTATTGCAATGTATTAGATATGGATGTTTGTCACTTATTGTTTGGAAGGCTTTGACAATATGACACACGTGCTCAACATTTAAGACAAAGTAATAATTGTAGGTTAGATAAGAATAAGGTGAAGTATACGTTATTCCCATTAAAAACCAAGGCAACCTCATCAAAAGGGAGTGCATTCTTGTTTATTTCTCGAAGGTTTAAGACATCAAAAAGACAAGATAAATTCATGCATTGGTGGTTAAATGAGCTTCAATGAGTGAGACTGACTTCCAAGTAGAGAAGCACAAAGAGTTTGTGCGACCTTTGTTATAAAAAAGTCATGTCATCTTTTCCAAGTTAGAGTAGAACCAGATAAAAGAACTTAGGAGACAATACGAATGCTCTTAATCTGCCGCCAAAATCACAGAAAGGTTGGAATAAAAGTTTAAGAAATAGATACAAGAATTATCATAATCCATCATTGCATTAACGAACTAGACAATTAAGTTAAAAGGTTAGAAAAAGAGCTAAAGAAGTGGGTAAAATAGTTTATAAATAATGTGAATGCCATGAAAAATGCCAAAGTTAAGTAATAATAGTGAGCCATCTAGATAAAAGAGGTTTTGAAGAAGATAAAATGGAAATATGCTAGTAGAGCAAAGCGATTATAGGAGGAATTTAAAAGGCTTTATGTGAAAATGATGAGTAAGTTTGACGAAAATGACAATGCATATATGGCTGATTTTCCAAAGAGTATGGAAATTCTCAAAACATCCAACGTGATGGATTTGTCCTTATTTTATGATTTTAAAGTTCCTTTGTACCCTAATTTTCACTTAAACTCAAGGAAGAGTTTTTTTTCAAGTGGATGAGACTGATGTAAATGAGATTAATATATAGCTTGTGGATTATTTGGATTGTAAAAAATCCAAGTGAATTTGAGTTCATGTTTTTTAAAAGCTAAATAGCTATCCAAAGCAGTATCATTTTGTTGAAGTTCAATCATTGTTTTGTATTTAGAGAAAGTCATAAGTTAAATAGTCTCTATAAATTGTCCCATTTATTTACCTAGGAATCACCATTTTACTCCTATTGAAAGATAAAAAATAACGACTCTTGACAATGAGCGTCATTTCACCATAAAAAAATTCATATTTTATATCTAATTTTACTATAAAAGATGTTATTATCCTTTAACTTTAAGTTTAACGTTAAGTTTAAGGTTTTATATTATATCTCAGAACATTATTATTATGATATCAATTTTGATTTTTTTATTTCCTCTCAAAGATTTCCTCTCAAAGGTTTTGGATTGCCCTTGCTCTATCACACTATATGATGCATCAACATTAAGAGTTAAAAGAGCATTTTCAAAGTGTTTCATTGTATTCATTTTATTCACTTTAAGTTTTTGAAGTATTTTTTTGATCAAGTAAGATATTAGAGTTGTATATTATTGTGTTAAGGTTAGATTTTTGTTTGTTTTGAGGGATTATCCTTCACCTTAAAGGAAGATTGTATAAAGGGTTGCTCTCCACATATTAAAAAGAAAATTGTGTAAGATTTCTCTTCACCTGAAAGGAAATTAACTGTAAAGAGGGTTACTTTTCACCCATTAAAGAAGATTATAGTAGAATATCCAAGAGTGCCTTGGAAAGTGAACATAGGTCAAAATCACTTGTCAAACTATTATAAAAATCGATTTGCAATTTCTCTCCCTCTTCTTTTTACTTTATATAAAATTTGTATAATTAATTAAAGTATTTTGATATCCATCATCATAATGAATTTTGAATTAGTAAAAATTTAAAAAGATTTTAATTACACCTAATCCTACCCGCTTTTAGGTACCATAGGGACTAACAAAACATTTGAAGAGAAAAAAGATAATTTAATCAAGTTGAATTTAATCGTAAAATTTGAGAAACTTTATAATTAAATGTAAGGTACTTTACAAATAAAGACTAATATTTACTATTGAATCCTATTAAGTCGTAATTTGTATCTGATTAAAATTAGTTGTAAATATAATTAAATTTTATTTAAAATTTAAATTAAATTTTAATTAAATTATTAAAAAGCCTAAATTCAATCGTAAATAGATGCAGACTTTATAAATGTTAGGCACTTATGGCCTTCACCTATTTATAGCACGTATAAAATTATTTCAGTTTGTTATTATGGATGTTATTATAACATGGATAATATTATGAAATAATGCGATTGAAATAAGATGAATTCTTATTTCACAATTGATATTTTTAAATAGAAATATTGTTCAGGAATTTATTAACAATTATTTCTCTAAAGTTTATTAAAATAATGACCTGTTTTCTAGTATTATTTATGTAAAATATTATAATCATATATAATTAATAATATGAAAAAATGAATTGTACGTAAACTTATCAAAGATATTACTAGTTATAAAGAAATTATTAAAAATATATCAAACAAAAAAATTGTTAAGAGCAACTATTTTGTTATAATTTAAAAATAATGTAATATACATTATAATTTTAATAAACAAAATTTTAATTCAAATTATATTCATATTTTATTAAAGTAAAATCAAATTAAAAAAGATAAAATAATTTTAGCATTTATATTTACTCTCTCCCTAAGGCAATTACTTAATAGATTATAAAGTGAAATAATGCTTTGTAGCTTGCCCAAAATTTTAACTCTTAATAATAAGAGTTGGACGAATTTGTGATTAGATTAATCGGTGGTCATATGTTTAGTAGTACATTTAAGAATTACAACTATGGGCTTGCATTTGATAAATAACTTGCATTTGAAACTAGCAACTCCATCTACTATTAAACCAAGTTTTTTAAAAAGTTCTTGATGAGTCTTTTTGAATAGTTGTGTGGAATATGTTGCATTTAAAATGATCAAATGAGTAACTTTAAGGATGATTATGGATTGGTGTGGTTAATTTAGTATGGGAAAAGCCTAATGTGCGAAGAGTATCTATTTCGTATACTAATGTAAGTTGGTTGAGTGAGTTTCATTTGTTTTAAGAGTACCTATGTTTCATTTGTTGGTAATTTTATTACGTGTATGAAAACCTTTGCCCTCTATATTTTTATCGTGAATACCTGAAGTGCATTTTTGTGTTTTGAGGAAGCAACAAATAGGATTAAATGAGGTGGTGAAGGCCAAATAATCCTTTTTTCTTAATTTCTCTAATGACCCAAAAAAAATTTCTTTTTGAAAACTCAACAATTTATATACCAATTAAAAGTTCTTGATAAGTAGAAAAGTTATAACTGTAAGAAGCTTAAATTCTTATTAGATTTAGACAAATTACAAGAAAACACTTTTGAAATATGAATAACAAAATTTTAAGATCTATGGCAATTCAGGCAACAACACCTTGAGGCTTTTACTTCTGACATCAAAGTGAGTCCAATAAAGCCGGTAATTACTGCTAAAAGCCATAAAAAATGGTAGATTGAAGGTTGATAATTTTCATTGATTTTCTTCCTTAATTTTTGTGATGATTATGAAAGTTTCACAAGACAAATTTAGTATAGTTATGACAGATTCAATGAAAACAATTGTTTGATATAAATGTTTAGTCAATTAGAATCATTGACAGTAAAAAATGGTAGGAGAGGATGGCGTAATTAGTGAATTTTTTAAGGGTTGAAATGAAAAAGATGAAAGATAGGGGGAAAAGAGAGATATATATAGTTATGGGTACTGGGTATTATAGCATAACTAATATTTGAATGTATAATGGTGAGATATAGTAACAATTTAACAAGACACCTATATTATCCAGGATTATCACATTCTGCTCTTGAATCAAGATCAACTTTATCTCGTTGACCTGAAGTTGAAGAACATGGCTCGCAATCGGTAAGATCTCAATATACTAAAATGCCAAGAATGTTTCCATTGGCTTAACACAATATTAACAAAACAGTGCCCTACTTTAATGCCTAAAAATTGTTGTATTTTCCTATATCCTTAATGTAAAACTTGGTACTCAGATATTATTTCAACTAACTAATCTCAATGGAATCATTCTCAGTAACAATTATATGGTCAACTTAAATGAGTAAAATAAGACAAGTTTCTCCTTGTATAAATGTGAATAAGGAGTGATAAGATGAAGATTGTATAAAACTAATTGAAAGTAAGGACTAAGTAAATTTTTATTCCAATTTCATAAAGCCTACCGAAGTCTGTAAAGAGAATTTATGTTGCTCCCTCTATTCAGTAAAGCCTTGGAAGAATTATCATGTAAACTTCCTTGTTAAGGTCCCCTATGTAGGAATGTATTATTAATGTCTAGCAAGTGAAGTTCCCAATAATTCATCCAACCTTCCATAGATTATGTTAAAAGATTTTAACTTAACCCTCTTTCCCCATGAAGGAGAGGGCGGAATTAGAAATATGGACTAATAGTGAGGAATTAAGAAGATTCATCTATATGATAGACCTTAAGGACTTGAGGTATAAAGGTAATTTATTCACTTAGATTAACAATTAACAAGATAGAAAACATAAAAGAAAGAAATTAGATAGAGCCATGGTGAACAGTGATTAAATAGAGGCCTTTCTTAATTCTTAGGCAAGATTTAATAACCAATTGGTATTTGATCACATTATAATCAAAGTCCATTAGGATTATATGTTGATAAGAAGACGTTCACCTTTTAGATTTAAAAATCTTCTATTTAATATGGTAAGTTATCATGATATTGTTTAAAAGATCTTAAAACTCCTATTTAAGTTCACTCCTTTTATGTTAGTGTAATGAAGCTAAAGATCTTCAAAGCTAAACTAAAGAAACTATATGCATCAAAAGTGGGAGATATAAAGGCAGTAGTCATAAGAACAAGAAGAAAGTTGAATTCTACCCAAGACAATCTAAATGTTTCTTTGCTAGATGTCAACCTAAGAAATAAAGAGAACACAATATTGAAATATTGTGTAGAAGATTTAGCTGAACACTATTCATATATCAATTTAGTTAAACACTATTCATATATCAAACAAAAAGAAAGGATTAGTTGGCTTAAGGATGGAGATTTAAACATAAAGTTCTACTATAATTCTATCTTGTATAGGAGAAATTAGAATAAAATTCTTAATATAGTTAATGAGTCTTGAACACCTTTAAGCATTCATGAATGAATCTAGAACACTTATAAGCATTCATAACCAAATCAAAGCTGTAATAGTTAAAAAAAATTTTGGGTACCTTAGGAAAATGCAAATTCAAGTGGAAGTGTCGGATGTTAATTGATATAATTCCTAATAGAATGAACCATGATCTCTATCTTGTGTAGTAACCTCTCTCCATAAAAGAGGTTGGCGAAGCTCTCTTTAGTTTAAAACCAAACAAGATTCCTGGGCTTGATAGGTTTAATTTTTTAAAAATCCTAACATTTTAAAGGATACATGATATTAAAGACTGTGCCAGAACCAATTATTTAATACTAAATGAGATTAACAAAACTTTCAACTCCTTGGTTTTTAAAACCTTTAATCCATCAACATTTGAAGGCTTTCAGCCTATTGCTGGATGTAATACGTTGTATAAAATTATTGCAAAGATGTTAGTTAGCTTAAGCATCGAGGGAAATAACTCGCCATATGTAAAAGACATTCATCAAAGGGAGAAATTTTGGTAATAACATTCTTCTATCACAACAACGACCAAAGAATTAGTACAAATTTTAAATCACTCTCATTACATCTTGAAAATCTATCGTATTTCCTGGTTGAATGAGAATTTGTAACCATATCATTAAAATTTATAGGTTTCCTTCCAAATTTGTCAAGTGACTTAGTCAATGTTATACTATTCCAACTTAAGTTGTAATTATGAACAATGAACCAACCTGTAAGCCCTATGGCACCCAAGAGGGGGGTGAGTTGGGTATTAAAAATTTGTCGCAAATTTAAACTAACAACCTAAAACAATTAAAAACTAGATGCAATCACTAAACTAAGATTCAACCTAAGATGGAATGATAATGCAAATATCAAAGTGAATGCAATAGG
>JAOXYD010118385.1:0-11269 GCA_028565735.1 Pinacopodium congolense | reverse complement strand
CCTTCTCTCTACTCCCTTATTGCATTAAATTTGATATTTGCACTAACATTTCATATTAGGTTGAATATTGGTTTAGTGATTGCATTTAGCTTTCCAATTGAATTAAGTTGATAGTTTTGAGCTTGTAAAAAGTTTTTAATACCCAATTCACTCCCCTCTTGGGAGCCATAGGACTTACATAATCAATTAAGTAATTAACATATCACTTCAACTAATTATGACCAAATAATTATGGGTATATTAGAGTTCCAACTCTCGTTGTACATCCTAAAATAAATTTTCTAACCCAATTTCTCAATCTATTAAAATGTATAAGCATAATAAACATCACAAACATGTATTCTTTGAATCAATATGATAGAGTTCATCGAAATAGTTCAAGAGTAATTCCTACAAAGACGTTTAGCCACACATAATGTTACTGAGTTTCATAGCAATCATACTTTTCATACAAAAAGATAGAAAACAGAATAAAGAATTAAACTAAATGATTCTTGATAATCCTCTCTTTTATCCTTGATGCTGGAAATCTGGAAAGTTGAGTTACTCTTGAAGAATTTGAAGTTTGACAAAATTTATTTGTTGCCACTTTATGTAAGTCCCCTAACGATTGGAGGTGGCTCCTAGGGTTTTCAACTCTTTTATATGCCAAAAAACCTCTAACTAATTAAAAAACATGAAAAATCTGCGTTTCTTAAACTCAAAGCAAGTCACAAATTTGACTAGTTACGATTGTGGCTTACTTGGATTCAAATTTCTCTATCACAATTATAACCTAAACATTAGCCTTGTTTCTTCATTCTGTCTACCACTTTGATCCCTTATGCAACTCGACATAGAACTTCGGTGAGCACTTGAATAGTTGAGATCAATTTCTTGGCCAATATCGTCACCAAACTCTTAAAAGACATAAATAATAACAATAACATCAAAAGAACATAAATTTAGGTCCTAAACACAACATTACTCTCATAAACATTTGGAGTAACGCGTTTAAAAACCAAGAAAACATATCCTAATGCACTTTTATCCTTTTAAAGGTTACTATATGTCAGAAGAAGATTGTACTTGTTTTTAATGTGTTAGTCAAATTTCCAACGTGTAGGTAAAGAGTGGAATAGGAAACTTTTAAGGATTATTGAACCACTATAATTTTTATGTGCCTTCTCTACGCTTAACTCCTCAGTTATTGCTTGTTGTGTGGTTTGGATACTACTCAGGTTGTTATTTAATCAGAAATGACATTTGCAAATCATATTTGCTTAAATATTGGTTTAGTTATTACAAGTGGATTTAATTAGTTTAGCATGCTAGTTTATTTAGTTTAGAAAATTTTTTATCACTTAATTCCCCTCCCTCCTATGTTCTTTTTAGGGCTTATAATATTTTAGAAAAGTAATGAAAATATGGATTTGAAGTGAAAAATCAAAATTAAAGTAAATTTGTGCTCCTAATTGCATTTATCGAACATCAATTTGACAAAAAAAATATAAATCTTAAACAATGTCAAGAATCCCCAAATTTTAACATGTGAAAGTCCCCAAAATTGAAAGTTAACCAAAAATCAAACAATATTAGATGTAGCTAAGAGTTTATAAATCTTAAATGAATCTTTAGTTGAATTAAAAAATAAATTTTGAGATACAAATTATAATGAAATTGGAAAAATCCAAAATCTAAAAACATAAAATGTTAAATATTTAGGAATGGCTTATGGGTTACCCTAATTTCAAACGATTAAATTATAGGTGGAAGTTAATGGAAATTAGTCTTATGACCTTGATAGGATTTTCTAGAGTAATTGGTGTCATCTAACAAACATTGGAGATAAGGAAAATTGATTAAGAGAGGAGAAGATATCCAAAGAGAAACTTTAAAAAGTAATATTAATTGACACAAGTTACGAGCACAAAAAAATTGATAGAATAGAAAGTGAATTCACATAAAATTCAAAAGAAATGATTGAGGAATGCAAAAATAATAAAAAGTGGAAACATATTGTTTAAACATTAAAAATCTAACTATCTTATGATATTTTTCTTGTTAGTCAATGGTTGGCCATCTATTCAGTAATAATAGAAGCATTCACATAGTGTTTATTGATTATTCTATAACTTTTTTCTCTAACCTTAGTTAGTTGATACAAACCTATAGGTTAATTGAAGATGTATAAGACATAACATAAATCTGCAACATAGTCAGCTCAAAATTAATTTAAATAATACTATTTAAAATCCAATGATTTGAAAAAGACTAATTATACATTGCAACACGACAAGACACTAAGTAATAGTCTAAAATATGCATGAATCATGCCCTATGCACCTTTTAATTTTAAGAAAAATATCCTCGACTAATGTTTTAATAATTATAATTACCCATTATTGTAAATTTTGAACAAAATTCACCTTAATGTCAACATTTTAGGATTGAACACAAATGAAGTTAGGCTAAATGTCTATGTGTTCGAATATAAAAATCTAAATGGGCTCTTTATAAATCAATTGGCACTAGTGTTATAATGCTTGGTAGGTATCTTTGTAAGTTGCATGACATATTGCCAAAGACTATTTGTGCATAAAAGCTATCTCTAGCCATATATTTTACTACCACACTTGATAAGGCAGCAAAATTTTCTATCTTAATAAACAATAAAAATAATGAACTTTCGAAGAGTTCATCAATATTTTATAATGCTCCTTCCATCAAAAATCTTAACAACATAATTTGTATCAAATTACTAATCACATCAAGGACACACAAATATCGAAGCATGATATAAGGCATAATAATTATACTTTGTAGGACTTGACTAAAGTCTAGTATATTAGCGTATAATAAATATAACGTCTAATGTATATAAGGTTAGATAAATTAAACTATTAGTCATATAAGCTTAAAGCTCGAAGGCAACTAATTTGCACTGTTCATACTTACTCAACTTTATTTTGAAATGATTCCCCCTAATGGCTTGGCTTGATCCATCCTAAAGCATTAGTACATCATGAATTTTATTTGAATGATTTCTAAAGTCTTTTACTCATATATTAGGAGAGTTTCTTGAAAAAGATCTCACTAGTTGTTGATAGAAGATAAATGGTACAGTTTTATTACTAAGTCATTAGTTCATTTTTACCCATTTTAAGTTATTATAATCTAATAATTTTTATGAAATTATAGGGTTGTAATGCATTTAGAGGCTCAAGTGTACAAAAAGGAGTGAGTTTTTAAGAAAATAAAAGGAGTAAAATTCCATTAAACAACAACATAGGTCAAGTTCGTATGTGAACCATTATTGTAATGTAAAGAAGAAGTTAGAAGAATGACAATAATTTAGAAGGGTGTCATTATTCTGCATAGGTGTTGCCATTTAGGTTATGAAGAAAGAAAAGAAAAGGTCTTACTGAAAAGTATCATTTTTTAGAATGTCATTGTAGTCCTTGGAAATTCAAAACTATATATAAAAAAAAGAGTTTGAGCCTAATTAAGAAAAGTCCAACAAAAACTCTACCTTAGTAGAAACCCAAGTATAAAATAATAAAAATATATCAATAAGCAGTTCCTTTCGTTTAGTTTTTGCACATTACTTTGATCCTTATTCTATAAAGGGAACGAGAATTATATTAGGTATCGTTCGATGAAAAAGAAAAGCCAAATATCTTACAAAATAAGGACCATCTTTTTTATGAGTTTTCTCTTTCTCTAGTTTTTATATGTTTTTTAGTTTAATCAATATTGCCATTTAGGTAACAGAGAATGAAAAAAATGTCCTACTTTATAGTGCCATTATTGAGAAGTTCAAGGGTCATTGTGTTCATTAGAAGCCTGAAACTAAAAAAGATGTATTTGAGCCTAATTAGGAAAATCCATCAAAAACTCAACCTTAGTAGAAACTCAGGTATACAAGAAAAAAAAAGTTGACAAGAGGTTCCTCTCCTTTAGTTTTTAAACATTATTATGATATATATGGCTTAAAGGGAAGAAGAATTTTGTTGGAGAAAAGCCAAATTTTATGAAAAACAAAAAGCATCATGTTTTTTACCTTTCCCTTTTCTCTAGTTTTTGTACGCTTATTAGTTTTATAATTTGTCAACTATGGGTTGAGTAACTTTATGATATATATAGGATGACTCTAAGAATTTCTATTGTATGGGAGTGATAATTTTAAATTTCATTTTTAATAGATGAATTTTTCTAGAAAATTGTCTATATTTTCTTTTCAATATTAGGTTTTGATATTAGAGAAAAGGTTTCTCTTGGATTAAGTAATTTTTCTTATTATAAGAAATATATGACATGATTCTAAAACTTGATAACTTAACACAAGTGCAATCTTATTCTTCTCCATGTACCTTTTCAAATCGAATAAATTTGTTAATTTAGTAACTCAAATTTAAATTAATTTTATAAACAATTGTTGTTAGGTTAAATAATAATTTGTCAATTTAGAGAGGTGTTCACTAAAATCCTCGTTGGAACAACGCTAAACTCACTTTTGTGTTACAATAACTATAAGTGCACTTACCTAAATTTATGAGGTATAAATGTATATTGATTTTTTTAAAACTCAAGTAATATTAGAACTTTGGATTATTAATTTAACCACTTTTTCTCTAATTTTGGTAACTTATTAATCTTTCAATACATACACGCGATTACTTTTCTGATACCAATTCTATAATGCTTAAATTGAAGTTCAACTTTTGATCTCGTTAAAGCTTAACTTGAAAATAAGAAAATAGTTCCTTGTGCTCATAAGAAGTGGAAACGGAGTCAAAACTATAGAATATGGTAGACATGGAAAAGGAAAATAAATCAAGTTCTATGTTTGTCTATCTAAAGCCATCTATTTAGATGACATACAAGAGCATCATGAGACCATCAATAAATACAAATAATTTTGATATTACTGCCCAAAAGTTGATTTAATATATGATAATGAACACTTAATAATGGATATCAAGTAGAAGTAGACTAGTAAAGGTAGTGGGAATTCATTGAGTGGATGTAATGTCTTGGTAGCTCAACATGAGCTTATCATTCAAAAGGTAGATAACTTAAGTATAGGAAAACCCATATAGTCAAGATTAATAAATGGGTAACAATTTTTCAAAGCTAGAGCAAATACACTACATAATAGATTCTTTAAAAGGCAATAACCTCGATAGGAACACTAATAATTTGGGTGGAGGCAACATCCAAACTTTTCATCTAATAATCATGTAAATTCAAGACCACCACCATTAGGATATCATCAATAGTAACATAAGAAAAAATTCATGTTTAGAAGAGTTAATGATAAATTTTAGTTTTTACATCAAAAGCATGCTTTAGTAATTATTAGGGAAGAACCAAATTACACAGCTTGCCAAATTAATTGCAAAGTGACAACAAGGGAGCTTGCCTATAATATTAATGAGAATCCAAGGGAGCATATGAATGAAATAAGATTAGAAAGTATAATAGAGCTAGAATCTTATCCAAAGGAGAAGAAGAAACAAAATGATAATAAGGAGATAAGAAAAGTTGAACCTAAGAAAGAAAAAAAATTGACAAGAAGAAACATTTTCCAAAGAAGTTCGAGTCGAGGCCATCAATACTAAAACATTAAAACATGATAGCATTAATCAGTAATTTAGTAAGCTTCTTGAACTCTTCACACAATTAAATATTACCTTACCATTTCATAAAGCTTTCTTATCAATGAAAAGGTATGTAAGTTTTTAAAGAGCATCATGATAAATAAAAGGTAGTTAGAAGAACTATCAAACACTACTTTAAGTGACAACTATTTGGCCATCCTTCAGAGCAAGCTACCAAGGAAGATAAAAGATCTAAGGAGTTTCACTATCCTTTATTTTATTGGTAGTTTAGTAGTTGACAGAGCTTTAGTTAATTTAGATGCTAGCAACAAAATTTTTAAATATTTGGGTTTGGGTGAAAGTAAGCCACCATGTATAAGCATTTAATTAGCTAATAGTTAAATGAAATGTCATAATGGTATTTTAAAAGATGCGTAAGTTAATTTTGATAAGTTCACATTCCTTATAAATTTTTTCATTTTGGATATGGATGAGGATATAGATGTACCTTTGGTCTCACAATGATCTTTCTTGGCCACCATTAAAGCTATAATTGATGTTGATGATGGAAAGTTAATCTAATGGTAGAACGTGAAGGAATGATGTTTAAAATATTCAAAAACATGGAATTTTATCTGTTTAAAGAAGATGCAGGCTATTTCATGGATTTTATGTATTGTGTTATCCCTTTATTATATGCATGAATTTATTTAACAATACTCATTGCAAGTGTTTCTAGAGCAATGTGAGGGGAATTGAATGATGAACCCCTTAATAGATGAGTAAGTGGAGTGTCATAAAATAAATGATCATATGATGAAAGAGGTAAATTTTTTATAGGAGTTGGAAAGAAGTATTTAAGGGAGATTAAATCCCTCTATTCAAGAACAACCAATTTTAGAATTAAAGAAACTAGTAAAACTAGTAAAATCCCTCTAAATATGTATTACTAGTAAAAATACTCAAAGATTCCCAAGATTATAGCTATAAATTTAAATAAGGAGTATAAAGAGAAGATATTAAAATATAAGGCATTAAAAGAATCAATATTTCCTTTTGCTCTAAGAAAATGTTAATGGATGAAAACAACAAGAAAGTTATATAGCCACAAAGAAGGTTTAAGCAAAACGTGAAGGAAGTTCTAAAAGCAGAGTAATTAAACTCCTAGTCATATGTGTTATTTACCTTATTTTCGATTGTTTATAGGCAGGTCCTTTATAGGTTGTTCTAAAAAAAGGAGAAATGATGGTGGTAATGAAAAGAATGAGCTTAATCCAATAATGATCGTCACAAAATGGAGAGTATGCATAGATTATCAAAGGTTAATTAACGCAATTAGGACGGACTAATTTCCATGGTCTTCCATTGATTGAATGTTTTAGCAACTTTTGGGTTACACATACTTCAATTTCTCATATGTGATTTCAAGGTACCTTCAAACCCCCATAGCACTTAAAGATTAAGAGAATGGGATATTCACAAGCCCATATATTACATGTGCTTATAAAAATGCCTTTTAAATTATGTAATGCACCATTTACATTCGAACGATATATGATCACCATTTTATGTAATATGGTGGAAGATGTCATGGAGATTTTTTTTATGATTCCTTTGAATTGATCCTTCAAATTTTTAAAAAATGGTATTAAAACTTCTTGAACATATTAATATCATTTTGAAATTTGAAAAGTGTCACTTAATGTTGCAAGAAGGCATAGTACTAAGATTTAAAGTTTCACACATGATGGAAGAGGTAGATACGGCTAAAATCAAGAATATCGAGAAACTATCAACTCGCTCTGCAGGTAAGACTATTAGGAGTTTTCTTAAACATATAGGTTTTTATCAATGATTTATTCAATATCTTTCCCAGATTGCTCATCCATTAATTTAATTTTCTTTAAAAATTTGTTCCCTTTTATTTCTCCAACAAGTGTTCCAATGCCTTTAATGTTTTAAAAGAGAAATTAATTCATGCCATAGTCATAGTAGCCCCGATTTAAATATTCCATTTGAACTAATACATGCTACGTGCAATTTTGCGATGAAGGGTGGCATTTAGGTAAGGGAAGTATAAGTGCTTTTAACCAATTTACTATTCTAATAGGACTTTATGTAAAATAAAATTACACAACAATAGAAATGAAATTACTAGTTGTAATATATGGTTTTAATGAAATTTTTTCATATATGATTTTATCCAAAGATATAGTACTCTAAAACATTTATTGAGAAAAAATTATGCTAAAAACAAGCTTAGTTAGGAGGTCTTATTGTTACATAAAATTAATTAAAAAAAAAGATAACAAGGGATCTGAGAACCTAGTAGTTGATCACCTATTTTCCCTTAAGATTCCTAAAGCTATGTCACTTGTTGGATAAGTGCCCAAAGACATGTAATATCTCTCGTTAAGATGAACTGCATTAAACTACTTTTGTTAATCGAAAAGTATTTGATTTTTTTGTTATTAATTTCATATGTCATTTTATGTCTTCATTCAGTAATAATATATCATAGATTTTATTAAACATGTATCTAAATGGATAGAAGCACAAACTTTGCCCATTAATGATGCTAAAGGAAATGAATAAATTCCTTAAAAAGTTACTTTCACATTTTTATAGACCTTAAGTTATTGAGATTGATAGGAGAAGACATGTTGGTAATATCCAGCATGAAAAGAATACTTAAATGTTATGGCATTACACATATGATAGTTATCGCTTACCATCTTCAAACTAGTGACCAAGTCAAAGTAACGAATACTACATGGAAATGCATATTGAGAAAAGATAGTAGAGCATTTATAAAGGATTGATCTGGTAAGTTAGATAATGGTCTAAGGGCCTATAATACAACTTATAAAATTCTAGTTGAATTATTGGTGGTTCTATTTATGTTTTGATAATGATAAAATGTTACTATTAATTTTTTCTTTTGCTTGAAGTGCCAAAAAATTACGTGTTTAAAGGAAACGGTGTTTAAAATCATGATTTATGAGTCCAAGTTAAAACATTGAAGCCCAAGTGGTGATGAAGAAAGATCAAGTTAATAAAAGTAAAAGTATTGGGAAAAAGTAGAGTTTACTTGAAATTCAACTTATTAAGTGAAAGAACATGATTAAAGAAAGCTAATTGATTGTTTTGTTTTATATTCCTTATTGTAAGTTGCATATTAGTCTTCCCTTAGTTTTAATTTGCCGACATCATGCATTACACATTCATGCTTAGTGATTTTTCTTATAGGATGCATAATTATTATTTTTAAATATTTTCCTTGTACCCTAAAATGTTTTAGGAAATTAGTTTAATGCATGTGTGTTAAAGTATGTGTGAAAAGAAGTGCTTAGAAAATTTTATGATGGGTTATAAGGTTAAGTTTTATGAATTTGTTAGAGCCGTTAAATGTTTCAAAGGTTGCATAAAAGGTGTTTGAAAATATGTTAGGATGTTAAAGGCTAAAAAGAAGGTATTAGAAAATGTTTGGTATTATTAAGATTTATTTTAGGTTCATTTATGGTAGGTCTGATGTGAACTACCAAATAATAAAATCACCTAACTAACTTATAAAGTAGTAAGGCAAGTCAGGGTCAATCGCATAGAGAATTGGTAATGCTTTCAAGGTATTCCTAATTTTTCCCAAAAGAAAAAAAACCTGTGAAGGAACTTAAATAAATAAAAATAAAACTACTAAAACAAAAGAAAATAATACCAAAAAGCAAATAATTAGAAAGAAATAACAATAAAAATAAATATGGCGAAACATATTATCTACATTAATGAATTATTAACAATATAAATTGTGTTAAGCCTAAGATGGTACTATATAGAAACAAACAAGCTCTTGCATCCTATGTTCCTTCAATTTTTAATAAGTCCTATACGATACAAAATATACCCCAAACAAGGTGAGAACCTTGTACAAGCTCTCTAAATTTAGTGACACAAGAGCATTAAGAACTAAAGAATGATTATCCTAAGCCATAGTCACATAAGCTCAAATTATGTAACTCATGAAACTAAAATCCTAGGCTAATTGATTAAGTTTGCCTACAAAATCAATTAATCTGTTGCCCCTTAAGGATTTCGCTATCGCTCAAGAGAATTATGGTTTGAAACCTAAAGCCTAGCAATTAAACTTGCAATTATACCTGAGGTTATTAATTCCGCATTCAATTGAGCAACTTACAAGTTGCGTCTTCCTCTTTCATTAGACCTGTGCAATTTCACTGTGAATTATGTTGACAGGTTAATCATGATACAAATGATTGCTTTTTAAGAAGATCATAGGGATTTGCGCAACCAAGAGGTAACCACTCATATTCCAATGATTATAATTCGGGGTGGCAACACCACTCATATTTTTTTTGGAATACTAACAATGTAGGTTACCAAGAGAGCGTCCAACCACCTCCCGATTTTGAACAAGATCACTTTGATACTTGGGAGAGTAGGTTGGAGAGCAAGATACATAGGATGCCAGAGAAGCTGATGGATGCATTGGACTCCAAGCTCGCAATGATGGAGGACAATCTTGATCAAATTACCCAAAACCACGCTTCATCCATCCACAACTTGGAGGTACAAGTAGGTCACCTGGTTAATACTTTCTTTTCTAGCGATGCAGGTAACCTACCAAGCCATCCTGAACCAAATCCAAGGGAGAAAATTCAGGCCATTATAGTCGTCATGGAAATGGAAGAGGATGATACAATAGATGAGCTTGAATGCTCCAAAAAGGAGATCCAAGACGAAGTGGAAGGGAAGGAAGAAGAAGAGGAAGAGACACCTAGTGCCAAATTAGAGAACGAGTTGTGGTCAAGTGTCAAGCTAGATGAAGAGCTTTCATATTTATTGCCTACAACAATACAGGGATCATCTTGGGAGAGAGGCGATGTCTAGAAAGGAGAGTGGACATTAGAGTTTGAGGATGAAGTAGTTAGATTCCACTCTTCAGAAGCTTTGGAGCATCATACTGATTGCGAGCCTACTTCGAGGGAAGTTGCTCCAAACTCTATACGGAATTTGAGCATACTACCTATTGGGCTAAAACATCCATTTGACAATTGATAGTAGAGATATGCGAAGGGTCAAGCTAATGACCTTAAATTAGCATTTTTGTTTTTTTTATTTGTTTTTTTGTTTAGTATTTTTTTGCTTTGAATTGTTCGTGTTTAGTTTGTTTGATCTTTAGTTTGTTTTTCCTTTTGTTCTTTTATTGTTTAGGTATCTTGGTGAAGCTTGAAGGTTTGTTACACATTCTAGCTTGTTGGAGAATCAAATAAGAGCGGAAGAAGATCTCTTACACCGTGGATTAATAGACACCACCATAAGCTTTTCTATCCCTTAATCTTTTTGTGTTTTGTTTTTGTTGTGTGTTTGTTGACTTTTGGTATTCTACTTTCCACATTGAGGACAATGTGTTGTTTAAGTGTGGGGAAGTAGGTAGTTATTGCATGTGTTGCATTTATGATTGCATTGTTTGCATTTTGTTGTTTAGGATGAATGTTTTAGGCATATTCGGATGTGGTTTTGTGTTGTTTTGTGTAAGCAATGGACCCACACTTGAATCATTCTGATTTATGTTGCCATGAGATTCTATCATGTTAGTTGGAATGAGATTGAATGCATGTTTGAACTCAGATTAAGCTACTTGAGTGGATAGTGAACCATGTTGAATGATG
>JAOXYD010118375.1:0-11269 GCA_028565735.1 Pinacopodium congolense | reverse complement strand
AAACATTTAAACACAATATAGGGGTCATAATGCATCAAATTTACTATTAAAATCATATCAATTTTGACCCCTATCACAAGCCATGAAGTCTGCATCAAGTGAATAGCAAGAGAAGCTTAATTAAGTATTGGTTTTAGTATAGGTGACTTTACTGATGCATTAGGTTGGTTTTAAAGCTCAGATTATTTTGAACTTTTTAAGCGTGGAAAAACAACATATGAGGAACCTAAATATTAAATGTTATAGCCATTAGAGGTACGTAGGGGGAATTAGAGAAAAAAAAGAGAAGAGGGAAAAAGTTGTCAATCAACCAACGTTTAGGGTAGTTTCCAACAAGCTAAATGGTGTTTGAATCCAAACTCCTGTAGAGTTTTTTTCAAAGGCCGTAGACCTAAAAAAAAATTCTATCTCCAAAATTAAGGGTAAAGTCAAATTTTCACTTACAAAACGTTATAAACCCTAAATGAGACCTATATAAGCATAAAAGGAGGCCATTTCAAGTAGTTTTTGGCTCCCACTTAGGTAGCTGTTATGTCTTTGTATTTTCCTTCATTTTTCCTTAGGTTTTAAGTTATTTTCATTATTCTTTTCATCTCATTTCATGTTGTCACCTTAGATTAAATAGTTTAAGTGTTGAACTCTGGTTTATTTTGTGTTATTGCTAGTATCTTCTTTTATTTTATTTTCATTTCCATGTATTTTGTTTGGGATATGTTAAATGCTTGTTGAAATTTTTGTTTATACTAATAGAGTATTGTTTCTTAAAATTTCTAACCTTGTTTTTCTTATTTAATTTATGATTTCTACATTTCTTCTCTATTTTCCTTTAATTTCATATTATGTTTAGTGATATTTTCATTATGGTAGCTTAATTTTCTAATGGGTTTGAAGATATTTGATGGACTAATGGGTGATGATTGTGAAAATTGATTAAGTCTTTAACGAGCATTGTGATTTATGCTAAGATTACATTAGAATTTATATTTTGGATTTTATGCCATGAATTAAAGATTAACTCATAGGATTAGCCATCCTAGGTGTAATTTCCAGTTGAATCGGTAGGACTTAACTTTTAATCCATAATTGTCTATAAGTGACGATAGGTTAACATATTTTATAAGTAAACTTAATCAATTAGTCAAAGATTTTGATTATTAAAGCTATATGATCCGAGCATGTGAAATCAGGGTCTTAATTAGTTGTTTCCCAATTCTTAATGATGATGTGCTACTAAATCTAGAGAGCTTATTCTTACTTGTTGCATGAATAAGGATATGTTTTCTATCGTATAGGACTTATCTAAAAATAGAGGAACTTAGGATGTAAGAGCTTGTTTGTATCTATATGTTAGCTTCTTAGGCATAACATAATCTTTAAGATTTAGATGATTAATTGTAATTCATGAATCAGGATAACATTTTTAGCCTAACTTTTCTTCCTTGTTATTTGCTTTTTTGTTTTGTTTGCTTTAATTTTATTAATTATCTTTGTTTTTATTTAATTCTTTCACATCTAGGGGTTTTCTTTTTTTTTCTTTTGCACAACATTAGAAATAGTTGAAAAATACAACCAGTTCTCTGTGGAATCTACCCTGCCTTATCCTACTATATAGTAAGTTCATTAGGTAATATTTATTATCCAGTGATATGTGACTAATTGCGATTGGCCACATACAAAATTAGTTCAAATTAATATATCTTTTAATGAATAATTTAATAATTAATTTGAGACTAACTCTTCGCTAAGCTTATCAATCGAATCAAGTAATAAAGTAGAATATATTTAAGACTCAGAGTATCGATCCCACTAGGAAGTTTATATGATGTAAGTACTAGGTCAATCGGGTTACAATTATCTAGAGAACAGTTAGCTTTATCATTTTAAAAAATAAATAACTAAAAGCTAATCTTAAAAACTTAAAAAATTTACAATCTATTATAAAAGAGTCACATATTTCTTTTCCTAATTTAACCAATTAAGCTTTTGGTGGTAGATGATTTAATTGATGGATCAGTGATGCTTAATCTAGGGTTTTCACTAAATCAAGGTAGCGCTATGGTTAAGACACTGAGTTATCTCTATTGATCTTATCCTGAAGTTTAGTTATACTTCAAACTTTCGTAATAAGCTTAAATATCAGGAAGTCTAGTCCTAAATCATCTTAATATAAGACTACCACCCATATGATCAACCAATCTTTGGTTAGTTCATTGATTTAAACCATATTGTTTATTGAATTTTCTAATAACCTAAGTAGAGACTGTCAGATCCTAGATTATCTTATGGCAATATCCTAAGTGATCAATTCAGGAAAAGCATTAAGCGTTCAATAAACGAAAATCAATTCACTAATTATGCATTAACAATTAACCAACATAATTAATCATCAATAAACAATTTAAACATGCTAACTTAACTAAAATTAAACATTAAGCACATCAATTAGTTAAAGGACATAATAAATATAACTTAAGGAACAATACTTTGATTAATTCAAAATAACAATAATAATACACGAAATAAAGAATTTAGAGTGAAACAAATCACATCCCCAAATGATATTCTAACTCAAAACACGTGCATGAAGCTGCTGGAAACTGAAAACAACTTGAAAATCTCAAATTACAAAATATTGAAAGAAAAACAACCTAAAAACTACTTTGATATGAAAACTAACTAAAAATAAGGAGTTATGCTTTAGATATGCTTGTTTAGAATGTTTGGAGAGGCCCTCTATTTATAAGGATAGAGCAGCTACAAGTGAAGGAAGAAGACAAGCCACAATTATTGAAGAATCAAGTTAGAAATCGCTATTGTCGTCCTTCAATGGTGATCTACACAAAATGATAACGACGCCATTAAAGGATGAACAACCGGTCGTTAGTAGTCTATTTTTGACTCTTTTAACGGTGGTCTGCAGTCCATTAGCAATAGGTTATGTAGGGTGCCGTTAGTGGTTCAGAATTCATAATCTTCTTGCACCCTTTCAACCTAATCGCCAATTCTTCATATCAAACTATAATTGAATCATTTCTAAACATAAATTAAACATTTAAACATTGAAATAAGGGTAAATTGACATCAAATAAGAACTAAAAACACTATAAATTTGACCCCTAACAATTCCCCCTCACTTATGTTTTTGCTTATCCTCAAGCAAACCAATCCATCAACTTTCTCAAATTAGTATATAATTATAGGGAAATTAATTCAAGATTAATAACATCATTACTAAAAATAATTTCTTTATCTTTCAAAAATAATGGCTCATCAAAATGTTACATAATCAATTATTCATATCAATTAGTAAATGCATTTAAATAATTTCATTCTTTTTCAACCTTTAACCTAAATCACAAAAATCAATTCCACATGTAGAAAGCAAATAGAATTAGTGTAATGCATAAATTTCAAAAGACTTTCACATATTTTATTTAATAATTTTACTTAACTAAGTAATTAAATATGTGAGCAACTTGGTTAAGAAGTAACTAAATCTTTTGACATGAAGGTAAATATTTTGTCATGAACAACTTCCGATTACTCAATTGAGTTACATTAAATCAACTAGCAATAGGCATTACTCATAACTTTAACCTTATACACACATATATATTTTTTTCTTCTTATTTATTTATTTATTTATCTTTCTTTTCTATTTTTTATATACCTATATGTATAAAATTAGAAATCAACAGAGTTAATTCTACTCCCTTATTTGATTAACTAAGTTATTTATTTATTTAGTTATTATAATGATAAAAAAAATTTTAAAAGAAGACAAACAATTACTCACTAAGTTGCATTTTATATGTGGAATATCATTCTAATCATCAAGTATTCGTTATCCAAATTATGAAATGAGTTAAAGGAATTTAGTCATTAATAGTAAAAATTAATCATATAACATTTAAAATTGTAAAAAAAAAATAAATTCAAAAGAAAAATGGAAGATAATAAGCATCAAAATAAAAAAAATTCCATAAATTATAAACTAATAAAAGAAAATCGATAATTTGATATATTATCAGACAATAAATACTCAAGTTTGCTTAACTAACATTTCTTTCACCCACACTTAAATTGAACATTATCCCTAATGTTCATAAATCAACAAATAAGCATAAAATACGAGAGAAAGGAAACGAATACACCTAGATAAAGATGTGATTGTGAAAGCTCTTTGTTGATGTGAATGCAGCTATTTGAAAAGTAAGGACAAAACATCAAACACCAGAAACTGAAGAAAACACATAAAACTAAAAACAAGCACACCAAAACACACCAATAACATGCTGAAAGCATACTAATTTTATTTGAAGCACCAGAAATCTTAATTATATGGTTGGGTTACCTCCCAACAAGTGCTTCTTTAAGTTATTTTAGTTGGACCTTAGCATTAGGGAATTTTCAACCTAAGCTTAGATCCAACACCTAACTTCTCATCCTCATGCTTTGCATAATGACAAATCAATTTTAGGAAGGTTCTTGTACAAATCAAAAAGGTCCTGAGTTCAAAAGTCTTACCCTTATCGAAGCATTTTGGAAAAAGATTCTAAGTATTCAACTTCTACTCACGAATTAAAAGCTGAAATATCTATGAAATCTAAGCTCTCAAATGTTATCTTAAACTCTTCATCTAACTTATTTTTAATGACTCGAAAATGATGTTCACATTCAACAGTTTCAAAATTTGGCTTACCTAAAGTTAATGTTGACTTAACATTCTCACTTGCTAGCTCAATTGACTCTACATGATCAATTTCCCTAATTGATTCTAAAATTTCTCCCATGGTTCTTTGATCATGCTCAGGGTGAGAAGGATTTTCTAAATGTGAAATGAATGCAGCCTTATTAACCCAAGAGTAATAAGGATAATCCATCCAACTAGAGGTACACTCATTTATACACTTAGGATACTATTGACTAGGAAAATGTGAAGGTTGTTCAAAATAAGAAGAATTAAGCCAAGAGTAATGAAGTTATTCCTCATATTTAGGGGTATAGGTTTCAAAATTGTGAAATTGATTTGTCCAGTCATCACCCCAATTAATCCTAACTTCAGACTCATACCATTGGCTATCAAGCCAATGAGAATTTTGCCTCCACATCTTATTGATAACTTAAGTAAACTACCAAAATATGTCCCAACACACAAACAAAGATGGAAACAAAAACAAAATAAAGAAGGAAAGTGAAAAATGAAACATCAAACAAACACAAAATAAAATAAAGAAAACAACTCTAGAGTAATTGACACTGATATATCTCTAATATTACATTTCGCTTTCTTGGAAACGACGCTAAAAACTTGATTACAGTTGACCATATATAAAATTAGCTCAAATTAATCTATCTTTCAATGTATAACTTAACAATTAATTCGAGACCCAATTTTCAACAAGCATACAATCGAATCAAGTAATAAAGTGGAGTATATATAAGACTCTGAGTATTAATCCCATGAGGAAGATTATATGATGTAATTACTAGGCCAATCATATCACAATTATCTGGAGAACACTCAGCTTTATGATTTAAGAAAATTAATAACTAAAATTTAATCTAAAAATCCTAAAAAAATTCCAATCTATTGTAAAAGAATCATAAATTACTTTTCCTAATTTATTCAGTTAAGATTTTTGTGGTAGATGATTTGATTGATGGATCGGTGATGCTTAATCTAAGGTCTTCATTAATCAAGGCAACGCTATAGTTAAGACAATGACGTATCTCTATTGGTCCTATCTTGAAGTTTGGTTAAGCTTTCGACTTAGGTAATAAGCTTAAAGTTAAAGAAGTCTATAATATCTTATTTTTAAGGTGAAGAGTAACCCCTCAAAATAATCTAATATCAACTCCAACATAAATAATACATAAATCAAATAATGTTACTTGATTAATACAAACTCAAGGTACCCATGGGTCAATGAGTAAAAAATGAATGTAACACCACTCACAGCTCAAATATGTTCCTTGATTAGCACAAACTCAAGGGCCCAATGAATCACTAACAAATCAATGAATGCAATAGTACTTATAAATCTACTCTTTAAGCTATGAAAAGTCTCATAAATTTTTTTAATCGACTCAATCCATCAAAACATATTTAACTACCTTAAGATAATGTATTCATTACCTTAGAACCTTAACATTTAATTTCTAACTCATTCTAGTTATTAATCGAACTTAAAATTCATTAGACATAAAAAAATAGCTATTGGAAACAAAACTCATTGCTACTGGTCAACCAAATGGGTACATTGGCCACTAGTTATGCACATTGTCAATCAATATCCTACACTAGTCGACTAGTCCATCAACCAGTAAAACATTTTTACTTCATTTTCACCTACAATGGTCATCTAGTGCTTGCCATTTTACTTTATGAAAGGAACCATTTTACTTTACCTTCAATAGTCGTTTAGTGCTTGAATTTTCACCTACATTAATCTATCACTTCACTACATTGGTCAACCATTACGTAAAAAATACTAACACTAGTGGACTAGCAGATAACATTGATCTACCACTACACTTGAAAATAATTTCTAAAATTTTCATAATTCCAAAACTTATTCTTTTTAATAAAATTTTGATATGAAAATATTCAAAAAATTTTGCAAACTTTTTTAATTCATTAAATTAAACTTAACTTAAGAAAGACAGATATTCCTTTCTCATTTTCAAACAATCACTTATTCATAAACCTTGTGTGGGGAGAATTAATTCATTAAATTAAACTTAACTTTGTTAGTTTTTGTAGCGTAGATGAGATGTCACTTACTATTTATATGTGAAGGTAAATAGCATTTCATAAATAGCTCTAGTTGCTTAACTAATTCACTTACATTAACTGGCTACTAAGAACATTCTTTAACTTTGACCTTTTTATTTTTCTATGAAGCTAGTATATAGCCAATTTAACTTTTACTCACTTATTCACAAAAACAAACAAATTAGATAAACTTTTTTCAATTTTAAAGATTTTAAACATGTTTAAAAGAAGTAATAATTACCTTTTTATAGAAAATCACAATGATTATCAAGTATTCATTTTATAAAGTCACAAAGTAAATTAAAACCGCTTAGTCATCAACACTAAGAATCAATCACACCAGCATCTTAAATCACCAAAACAATCAAAATTACAATGAATCATTTCAATAATATGCTTTCAAAGAAAAATAAAATTCCATTACTAACTATCGAAAAAAATCATAATAAAATTGAAATCACTTTTAGATTTATAATAATATCAAGTGTAAGAAAATCAGCTAATAAACTTAGTTCCCTCCTACACATTTATGGTGAACATAGTTCCTATTGTTTAAAAATCAAAATAAAAGAACACAAAGGGAAAAGAGGAATAGGAATACTACCTTAAATAATTGATGGCATAAATAAGATTACATTAAATATACATGGGCGACTCTTGCAACTAATTTGAAAGTACAAAAAATATTATAAAAAGTAAAAAGAAACAAAAATATAAGACAACTATAATATTATAATATATGGTCAATAGTATATTTAAGAGTAGAAAATATAAAATGAACACAACTAAAAAGGAAATAACACATAAATAATCAAAATAAAAATTTATAATAAAAAAATTCTTAAGAACTAGGTCCAAAATCCTTAGACTATAGTGGGCTCTTGATATCTCTCATCCTATTCTCTAACCTTAGAAGAATATCCATGATGTTGTTAATAGGTTGCTCAAGAAGCATAAAAATGGGTGGGCTAGAAGACTAGGGAGGTTATGAGTTAGGTGGTGTCACAGATGGTGTCTCCTCATCTTCATCATCCTTAAAGGCTAAAATCAAGGCAATAGGATCCTCAACTTGTTTGCTCATATACAGTGGTTATAGCTATATGTTGTGCAATTGTCTTCAAATCTGAAAGTACTTCCATAGCTTAAGGGTGGCATATGAAATCATTGAAGTTTTAGGAGGTTGAACATGTATCTTCCCCTTGAAATTGCCTCTTACCTCTCTAAAAATCCTTATAAGCAGGCATAAGAAGTGGAAGTTCTTCTTTTGACACTAGATCTAAACCACAACATGCATATCAAGTATGATGAAAATTAAGAGAGGCACTCTTGAAAGGATACCTAGGCTATGCAATATTTTATACAAAATAACATTAAGACCACTCACCATAGGGAATGAATTTTCATTGATGATCTCCCCGATGACTCGCTCTCTAACACCTAATTAAGGAAATAGGAAGTTATGGAGGTTGGCAGTCTTACTAATCCCTAGGGAAGTGAGAGTAATCATAATGGAGAAATATGGATTTGAAGTCTTCGAATCACCATGTAAGGTATCCTTTACCTACTCGTAGATGTTGCCCTTGTCAGACATCCCTAATAAAGACTATAATGAATTATAAGTGATCACGATAGGGGTATCTCTAACAAAGGAGAAAAACTCTATCATATTTGCCTCTTCCTTCTGCTCTAACTTCACGTTGAACTCGCAAACCAATATTAGATAGTGAGCCTAATTAACTTAAAGAGTAGGCTCCTAATAAGTGTTTAAAAAGTAGTAGTAATGTCAAATTATGGCTCAACTATAGAGCTTATGGAATGCCCTACAAGGATTAATTATTTTTATGGCCCTAGAACTACTCTATATGCTCTCATACAGCGAAGAGGGCCTCTTTAAAGACAAGCTTCTTCCTCAAAGATGATGTGATAAATGATCTTAAAGACGTAATGTTAAAACTCTGCTGAAAATAGGCCATAAAGTGCTAGAAAATACTAAAAAAATAGCTTAATCATGAAGCCATCATTGCTGGAATATTATTGCCATATTCAAAATATTCCCCTATCACTAGCATGAGAAATCGAACTCATAAAGGGTACCAATTGATAGATCTCAGTAAAAGGAGTATTGTGATATTATTATTTTGGCCCAAGGATGAAGAAATAGTGGTGAATAGTAGTAAGAAGCTAGTGGTAGCAGTGGTGGATGATTTTTTACAGTGGGGAGGCGAAACAGGCAATGCAATAAGGAAAAAAGGGTTGGTTAAAAGAGTTGTTAAAGTAACAAGAAGTCTGAATCAATAAAAAATTGAGATTTCAATAGAAAGAAATTTCAATAAAGGTGTGTAGCATAGGTTTGGGAGAAGACTGGTGGGTTAGGGAAGGAGAGGTGAAAAAAAATAATAAAAGGAATTAGGGTTTAATCAAACCAACAATATTTTTACACAAAATATTAGGTTTAACGATAGGTCACGGTGACTACAATGGCACCATTAATACCCATAATTGATGCCCTTTAGTGTAGATCAACTGTGGGTAAAACAGACTACAATGACGTTGTTAATATGGCTTGTTGATAGCCTGTCTAACATTTTTCCTTAAGAATTTTACTCCTTGAATTACTTTACATCACACCTAACTCTTAGATCATCGAAAATTATGGGATCATACACTTAAATTACTCATGAATGTTTGATCCTAAACTAAATAAAGGGACATTAAAATAAAGAAAAACTAACTATTAATCTAAAGAAACCTAAATTTTGGGTTAGGTTTCCTTTTAATAAAAGATTACGTATTTAGCAAGAAGATGTTGTTAAGAAGTCATGAAGGCTTTAAATAATTGATATTATTAAGACATTATGGAGGCTTCAAATCATTGTCTGTAAGGAATTTTATGTTGTCCACGTAAGCTAAATGTCTAAAAATATCAAATGGGATATAGGTTAGAATTGATTGGGCTCCAACTCTCTTTACAAAAACTCATTAGGCTTAACTTTACGCCTAATTACACTAGAAGCCTTATCACCTTTAGGAACATTAGTCTGTACACCATTGTAATTACTCAAACTAATTGGAGAAGAAAATTTGGATGAACTAAAGATATTGAACACCAAAATTTGGATGAACTAAAGATATTGAACAACACCTCTTCTTCTTGAGACTTCAGAATTAACTTACAACACCTACCCAAAATTTTAGGTATATCTGTCTTCTTCGATATCTAAACTAAGAAATAAATAAGAATAAACTTAACAACTTTTACTAAGGCATCATCGATGATCCTTCTAGAATAGGTAATAGATCTATTAGTTAACTGCAATAAAACTATAGTAGACTTGGACTCCCCTAATCTTAGTTTATTGAAAATAGATAAGTGCATAAAATTAATACTATCTTTTTAAATCCATGAAAACCATATTTATCTATAACATACCTATGATACATAGGATGGTAAAGCTCCCAGGATCTTTAAGTTTCATAGTTAACTTTCTAAGCACAATCGTGATGCACCCATCATTAAGCTTAATAGTCTCATGTTCCTCCAACTCCATCTGTTGATAACATGTCATTTAAAAGCTTGTATAGTAGCGCTTCTGCGTAAGTACCCTAGATAATAGGATTTCGATATATAATTTATTAAACACTTCTAAGAACATACCAAATTACTTATCTAAGTGGAAACTCTTAAAATGATGAGCATATGGAATCCTAGGCTTGTATGGTTAGGGTCGATGAATAATCCAGGTCACTCCTTTTTTCCTACAACTTGCTTTTCTTTCCTACTCTCTATTACCTTCTCTTGCTCATTCTTCTTTTTTATGGGTAACATTTATCCTCCTCGAAAGCAAGCATAACAAAATCAAATTGAAGAAAAATTTATCCACTTTCATGGGAACATCTTCAACTAATTTGAATTGCTTCTTTATTGTTTGAATTGCTAGTTATATGAGCATGGTAGTTGCCTTGATCTTACCTAGCCCCTTTTTTTTTTTCTGAAAATGGACAAAGGCATCAAGTTAATGATTGCTCCTAAATCACACAAACAGTTAAAAAATTTCAAGTTACCAACAACACAATGTATAGTAAAACTCCTTAGATCTTGTAACTTGGATGTCATGTGGCTAATAATGATTGAGCTACTACTTCCTATCAATTCCACCATTCATCCTCCTTGAAATCAAGCACAACAAAATCAACTTGAATGAAAATTTTGTTAACTTTCACGGGCAAATCTTCCATCAATTTGAATGGCTTCCTTATTATTTGAACTACTAGTTGCATGAGCACGGTACTTGACTTGATCTCACCTAGCCCTAATTTCTTGAAAATGGATAAAGGCATCAAGTTAATGCTTTCTCCTAAATCACAAAATAGTTAGAAAATGTCAAGTACACAAGGTATAGTAAAACTCCTTGGATCTTGTAACTTGGATAGCATGTGGCTACTGATGATTGAGCTAGAACTTCCTATCAATGCCACCATTTGATTGTTGTC
>JAOXYD010118364.1:0-11269 GCA_028565735.1 Pinacopodium congolense | reverse complement strand
ACGGTGAGCTTAAAACGCATAGCAAGTCGCGTTTTGGCAGCTTGCTTTGCAATTGATTCTTCCTTTTTCCTTTTTTTCTTTTTTTTTCAATTTAATAAAACCTTTGGATTTTGCTCAAATTGCTTTAAATTCTTCATGCTTTGACCCAAAATTTATGCTAAGGTAATGAACTTGTCATTAAACACAATATAATACAAATTGAGTATTTAAACAATAAAATAAGATTGAAATTACATTAAAAAGCATATGCAAATTTAATAAAATTCAATCTTATCATAAATAACCAATGAAGCTCATAGGGACTTAAACAAACATAAAACTATAATTTGGAAGAAAACAATAAAGATTTAGACGCTCAAATATATTAATGAAAACCAGTGCACGAAATCTGGGCAGATTAAAGCAGTCTATAAACTTAGAGCTTAAACAAAAGATATAAGTGCTCACAAATCAATATAAAAATACCTAGATAATCCTTAGATCATAAAAAAAAAACTAAACACAGCACTTGTGCACACTTAGAACTAATTTATGTAATTAACAGTTGCAATTAACTCAAGACTAGAAAAATAGTGACAGTTTAGGTGTGTCTGGAAAATGATTTTTAAAGCAACTCATATAACATCCTACAAATTCGAAAAAAAACTTTAAGACACTCTAAGACACTTGGGAAATCCACGAATAATTTTTCTATGATTTTAGAAACTGATATAAATGTCCAAACAATATGTTGAAAACTATGAAAGAAGATTCATGACAGATTCGATACGTCTGAAAATAATTAGCTTGAAATATAAGAAATAATCTTTTTAAAACTGAACCAAAAATCCAAAAACCTCTATAAACCATAGGAAAACCAAAAATCACCATATCAGAATTTTGAAAATAGATTTATGTATCGAGAATCAATATAAAATTCAGACCTGAACAAACCGAACCTGTTTCAATATAGTTGAGAGATAAGGCTCTAACCTATCAAAATAATAAACTTAAAATTGAAACTATGACTAAACAATCTAAGAAAAAACTTATTCTCACATAGAATAGGAATCTTAAATTGGAGAAGATTCGCGTATCAATCTTGTTTTGAGAGCAAACAAACATGAGTTGAAAGAGTTAAGAGGTCTAGGAAGACATTGGGAAGTGTTTTATGGCTGCACTCTATTTTTATTAACTACTTTAGTGTTTGTCTTGAATTAATTTTAAATAAGGAAACAAGTAATTCTAATTAAGGAAGCAAGTGGCTATTAGAGGAGGACTTCTACCAACTTAAAACAAATCCAACAAATTTCATACATTATTCTAGCATAAAATAAGACTTCAAACAAGTCTTGGGACACAATTTGAGACCATATAATAAATCAACATGATTTAATTAACTTCAAAAAATGTATTTGCTATGAAATTGAACTTTATGTAACTTAGGAGTGACTATATGCAATGCATGATCAATGTTGTGCCCCTAGGTCATTTAGACAATAAGTGAAACTTACAATTGTATGAAAGACACCCTAATTAAGGTTTTGTAGCTTCCATATCTCTTATTCTTCCTTTAACTTCATCTTAGTCCTTCAAACTTTAAGCTTTACACATGGAATCATCTTGAAATAACCTATCTCTAAATTTCACATTTCAGGCTAAAATCATTAGTAGTAATTATGTTTTGTTATCATAGAAACTAATATTGGAACCTCCCTTGGCTCAACATGTAGGATTACTCTTCACCTCAGAAGAAGATTTAACTTGTTATAGTAGTGAGTTAAATTTCCAAAAAGTAGTTGGAGAGTAGATTTGGCAATTTTTAGGGATTCCCAAACTACTATAAATTTTGGTGTATCCTTCTAACCCTACATATTTTTATTATTGGTTATTGTGTTTCTTGATTGCTGCTTATATTATCTTTATAGTGGCACACATATTTACATATCATTCTAGATTGAATCTTGGATTAGTGATTGCATCTATTGGAATGGTTTATATGGATGAAGTTGTTTAGTTTACCAGAGAAATTTTAAACACTAACCTGCCTCTTAGGTGCCACGAGGCTTTCAAAAACATTAAGGGCATTCAAATCATAAAGAATCAATTCAATTTCACTTCATACTTTAAACATATAATATAACATAAACAAAGAAAACATATATCTCCTTTTTATGTATCACAAAATTTTATTTAAATTTTTACTCACTTAGTTTAAAAATGTATTTTGGTGATTATCTTTATAGTCTTGGAGATACATTTGAATCCATTGACCTACAAAATGAAAAACAAAATGTTTTTGGCACCCATAGTAAGTTTGCTCCTTATAGGTTAGTTGGATTCATTTCTTTCCAACCTCTTGACATATTATTCCATGTTCTAGGTTTATCATGAAATAATCTATCAATATGTCCAAAATATTTAAAAAAGGTGACAAATCATGGATGCATTAGTACTATATGAATACCCATATACATTCCTAGGTCTTGTGTTATTGTAAGTTCTCAAATGGTAATAAGGCCTTGGTGGGTGAAATAGGGCCTTAATGTATGTAATATATCTAACTTTATAAGGTGCATTTCTTGCTTTAGTCTTAGGACAATACATGTATGCATGAAACTTTCTCATAGGTTGTAACTGAGATATATACGCATTTTGTTTATATGGTTTAGGTATATGATCATTATCTAAGTTTTTCCTTTGGATAAAAGTAGTCTTACTACTTGATGGTGCATTTCCATAGTTATATCTTAGATTATATCTATCAGATAATGCTTTTTGTACACATAGCATGCATTCAAACTTTTCATTACCTTTAATGAATTTAAAAAATGACTTTTTAAGGCTTTTGACTTAAATTTTATGCATTCTCATGCATCAATTTTGTCTCTCACCTATATCCATATTCTTTAATTCCATGATACACAATTCATGCTTTACTATACAATTCATGCTTTTGTTTCTCATTCTTTAATTTACATGAATCTAACAATTTCAAGGTCTACTTGTACTTACACGATAACTTTTTCTTTTCCTTAATAAAGAATTCCAAGTATTCAATTATTTCATCTTAGATGAGCTTAATATCATAATCACTTTCATTGTAAGAAGTTGAACAAGATGGTATCTCTTCATTGGCCATAAAGCATATATGTGCCACTTCTTCTTCACTTTTGCATTGCTTATGTCATCATATATAATGACTTTTCGAGCTTTCTTTTTTCTTTTTTTTTCCTTCCTTCTTATCCTTTTTCTCATTCCTTTCATGCTCTTTGAGTAATGGGCATTTGTATCTTATATAACTAGTTTCCTTACACTTAAAGCACTTTATAATAGATAATTTATGCTTAAAATTATACTTACCTTCTTTGAAGTCACATCTTCTTAAGAAACTCTCCTTTTTTAGGAATTTCTTAAAGTTCCTCATGAGTAAAGTAATCTTCTCATCATCACTACCACTTGTGGAAACTTTATCATCCCTAGGCTCTTAATTTGACACCTTAAATGCCATAATCTCTTTTCGAGCCTGATCTCCTACTCTTAAGTTTCACTTAGCCTTATTTCATTTATTAAGAGGGATCCTATCAATTAATCCAAAGTTAGACTGTTCAAATCCTTTGCTTCTTATATCACTATTATCTTTTCTTTTGATGGCTTCAGTAAGGACCTTAGGATCTTTCTCACCAATCAACGTTAATATAAGTCTTATCTAATCATTTTAAAACATTTATAATATCAAAAAAATTAACATATATGAATACAACAAATGGAAGATTCATATTGATGTGCAAGCATGATAACTTTACCCTCTTTTACTTGGTTGGTATTCTTTTGTGTTACTTCTAAAGTGTGTCAAATTACATAAATAGTTTCTTTTATAGATATTTTAATGAATTGATTTCTTTCTAGGGCATAAAATAAGATGTGTACGACATTATTATTCAAGGATATTAGTCTTTTGTCATTATTATCCACTCTTCTTTTGATTTAGTGATCTTTTGATCTACGACAATATTGGTTGTGATGAGAGGTCATTTGAAACTATTTCTTATAAGTTTACATTTTTTTTGCAGTCAAGAAGGATTTCACATTAATTTTTCAATATAGGTAGTCATTTCAATAAAAAAAAAATGGACCTATACTAACATTTTGGCCTTCCTGCTAGAAAATGATGCAAATAGATTCAAATGTTTCATGATTATACTCACTAGTTCTCTAGAAATAAGTCTATATGAATCCTAACTCTAATATCACTTGTTGGTCTTATATGGCACCTAAGAGGATAAGAGGATTAATTGGGTGATTATATAATTTTTCTAAGTCTTTTCATAATTAAAAATTTCATTTAATATAAATATGAAGATTGAGTCAATATATTGAATCAATATAATTTAAATTATTTAAATCTTATAAAGTAATGACATGAAGAAGAGAAGTAGCTTAGTACATAATCCACACTTATATCTACTGTCCAACACCACGTTGAAATTTTCATTACAATAATCTTCATCATTGGTAAAGACCAATCCTTTTACGTCAATCTTCTTCATTAGAGAAGACTCACCATTACAATTTCAATTAAACAAGCCCAATACCCTAACATAGACTAAAAAAATTATCTTATTTGATCCACCAAAGTTTTTAGAAAAGGCCCTCTACAATCTTAAAATGTATGCATAAAGAAACTTCTAGAAAACCGATAAAAACCAACTAAAATGCTTAACTTAAAGTTGTAAAACTCAATGATTTCTCTTTATATTCACTTAATGATTATACAACTTCCAAAGCACCTATTTCTAAAACAAATCCTTTAATTAGCCATTTATATTTGTTTGAATGCATAAAAAATATTAATCACTCAAAATCATCTTGAAAATTAGTTATTGATTTGCTTATTTTTTGGCCTATTGTTTGACCAGTTAGAGACACTTTTCTACCTATTGGTTGATCAGTTATTCTAAAAACCACCCACTGGTCGACTACTAACCTTACCACTAGTCTACTAGCCATTTTAGAAGCTAGTTTTTAACACTTTTAACATATTATTAACATATCTAAACTACCCTAAAACATATCCAAATATTTTTTTTTGAAAAAATCTTAACACACAAACACACTTCAAACTAGTTCCCTAAAATATTTTTATGTTTCAATAGGATTATTTTAAAAATTCCCCATATATTTTGTTTTGACTATGTAACCTATATGTGAAAGCTCTAAACATGAATGCATATGTATAATTTTGAGCTCTTAAACCCTTATGAAATATTAAGATAAGATTTAAACTAAAAAATTTATCAATTATAACCTATTTGAAATTAATATCTTAATCTTTGTCCTTTGTTTTTAACACTTATTGTTCATAAATTACCATTTTAACTTCATTTCCTTAAAATTATATCTCCAACAACTTTTTTTCAACCCTATGTTTTTAATACAACAACAACAATGAAACCATAATCAACAAGGATATTTTATGATCATCAAAACCTAAGTGGAACTTACATTAATTTAATAGATAAGTTGGCAATAAACATATTGGCTTAAAAGATATGAGTTTGGTGATACGTATGCATGTATTGGTGCTTCAAGGATAATATAATGTTACATACTTAAGAAATTATGAGATTTTCAAAGGTAAATTGATTATATCAATGACAATCATATCTTTTTGATAAACTTATTATGTCATTAAAGAAAAAGGAGCACTCTTTATTTAATAAGTCATTCAATGACTTTTCTTATTCAATAAGCAGGACCATAGATCTTATTTATAATTGTCCTTGAAATTTATCGAGATGTAAGAACATGTACAACTACCCCATATTGGCACAACCCTTCTAGAAACAATTTTGACAATCTATTAAGGAGATCAAAAGATAATATTCCATTATAATAAACGTATATAAAAAAATCTTTTAAAGAGAAAAACATAGTTTAAAAATATGTATGACATTATTAATTAAAATTATTTTGAGGATTTTGAATGGATTTAGCTAGAGGAAACAAAGTTGTAGTATTCTTAATATATACAAGAGTTAATTATACTAAACCTCCCTTGTAATTTGACCTTTATTCATTTTAATCCCTAATTTTTGGAAATTACACCATCCCCTTCTTTTACTTTTGACTTACTAACACTAGATTTCCCTATTAGCATTTTTTTTATAAACACTAATAAGTAAACAAAAAATAAAGTCCTTTCTTGGAAGGGTTTTTATATGATAAAATAGGCATTCTGCCTATGTAACATAATAAATAACATCATTTATCACAATGGAATATGACATCACCTTCAAGTCAGAGAGCACAAATGGCCACATGACGTCTTTTTTTAGGTAGTGCAGGAAGGATACATGTTCTATCATATGAAAAGCCCTTCTAAACATCTTCACTTTAACTTTTATGTCTTGTTTCTAATGGAGAATGATGTTAAGAGCTTCTCATGTTAGTAAATAGAAAAGTATAGGAATAAATGATAGTTTGTAAAAGTCATGGTTTAAAAAAAAGTCCAAACTATAAGGAGGTTTGATGTAGTTATTCGTATATATTATTTTGTTTATATTTTAAAAAGTTGAGGAAATGCTTTGTGATTTATTTTTTAAGTCTTGAACCATTGGGTGTAATGATTAAAAGAGATCATGGTAGTAGATTAAAATTATAAGTTCAAAGATACACAAAGATTAAATGGAAATTACACTAATGTATAATCTTGTTTCTTATTCCTTTACTCTTTATGTTCATTATATTAATTAATTATATTTTTCTCCTAAACTAAATTCAATTTTATATATTCATATAAAGTTTAAGGATAGATGCATTGTCAAACACTAAGTTTTCAAAAAATTGTATGAATTAATTTTTAGTCTACAAATATCCATTCCATGCATTTTCAATTATTATTAATTTATAAATACATGTAGTTCATATGGAGATCATAATAATGTAAGTTCTCGTTCCTTATTATTTTATTATTTATGATTATTATACTAATTTTATTTATATTTTCTCTGAAAATCAATTTACGATTATATATTCACAAGAAATTTGAAGATAGTTATAATGTAAAACATTAATTATTCATTTAATTCAAAAGGCTAGTTCACCAAAAGGCCTTGGTTACTTATAGAAAGTAGATTATAGAGCTTTAACAATTACACCATGATGCCTAATTAACTCAATAATACAGGAAAGGAACTCCATGTTATTCATAAACACTTCCTTACAACCTCCAATGCTAAAAAAGCATTCTTTTAGCCAAATTAAATGCTTTAACATTATCACAGGGATTATAATTTGTTTTCAACTTTTGATCCTTCAATAGTCTGGGATATCACTACTTCTAATTCAATGGAATCAAGCTCTAGCAAAATTTAAGTAGCTTGAGCTATATAATGTTCCATTATGCAAAAATCGTTATTGGCATATGTTGAACTAAGGATGGTTCCACCTTATTTTGGTAATGACAAAACAACCTTTGTTCCTAATGTATATGTTTTAAGTGTGCTTAAAAGATAGGTTCGATAAAGTTCAAGATGACAAATTAAATAGTCTTGAAGAAGAAATTAAAGAATCATCTGAAGACTCAAAGTTTGAAGAAGAAGTTTAGAATAAGTTTAATTTTGGTTTATTTAGTGTAAAGTTTGCTTGATTTTATTTTGGTATTCTCAAGAGGCTCTACTTAATTGTTCATCCATACATATCTTAGAATATGTATATAGGTACATAATCAAGAGATTGAATGTGTATGAATCTATTTTAATCACTTCTTGATACTTGATTAAATTAATTAGGAAAATATAAATCAATTGTGAAAGAGATTAAGATATAGAAATGTTTCAAGAATTATACGGTTAAGTATGGTGCTGATGATTGTTGACCTAATTAGATATGTCGGTAGATCAAATGATCGTGTTCGGTCAACTGAATAATTAACAAGAGTTTATTACTTGACTGAATGAATGGATCAGTTAACCGAAGCACAATGTGAAAGACTTATCAATCGACTAACCTATGAAATCAGTAGATTAATTGTTACGAAGGTTATAGATTGCACAAGGGATTGTAAAGTTGTACAACGGTTAATTACATTAATATGTTTTGCCAGTTGGATAAATGGTAATATTACTATTGTCCAACGGATTCATTAGAAACTATTAGTATCAATATGTGTGTTTGACTGTTGGAAAAGAGGGAAAAAAAATTTTGTGCGAATACATTGTTTTGGGTCTTACAAAGTTTCTTTTTTAAAGTTGATTACTTAAAAGTCTTTTATCAAGCATTTTGTTTTGTGTGTTTTTTAGTGAGACAATCAAACATTTTCTGTGCATTCATTCATAGTCTCTTGTGATTATCAAATAAAATCAATTGAAGTACTTTTCAAATGTACTAAGTGGTTGAGAGGTTATTCTTGGGCCTAGGAAAAAGAAACGAGTGAAAGGTTCTCCTTTAGTTAGTGAAAAATGATTGTATCTATGACATTGTTATTTGTTATAAGAATGAAAGCTCAACAGTGGTGTTGGGCACTGGATTAGGAGCAAATGGATAGCTCTGAACTAGGATAACTCATGTGTACTCTCTCCTCTCTCTTTACCTCTATTTTGAATCTATATTATCTAATTTTTTGTTTTAGATAAATCTATTTAAGATTCCTCATTTGCTTGAAAGAATTTTTATACTTTAATTCAACCCCTTAGTGTCATATCTATCCCAACAATTGGTATCAAAGCAGGTCTCATAGGTAGATTAATTCTAACGAATTAAATGAGTAAAGATCATATATGGCACATATGATGAAAAACTTTCCCGCTTCTAGTCTACAAGGTCACAACACACATATAGCAACTTATTTTGATGGAAACAACTATTTGAAATGGAAAGTTAGAAGGAGGCATTTTTTTAGAAGTGAAAGTGTGTATTTATGGTTATGTTCTTCTCAAAAGACCACCTTACCTTCAAATATGGTTAGAAACGAAGAAATGCTTAAAGACGAAAATGATCTAAATCATGAACCAAAGAGGTTAGTATCTATAAACAGTAAAGCTATGCATGTTTTATTTTCTACATTATGTATAGAAGAATTTAACAGAGTTTTCATATGCGAATCTAATTATGATATTTGGCACACTTTAGAAATTATGCATAAAGGTACAAATCAGGTAAAAGAAACTAAAATTAGCATGCTTACAGATCAATTTGAATTATTTAAAATGACTCAAGATGAAAATATTTCTTCAATGTATGCTCACTTCAATAGCATTATTTATAAGGTGTAGGTAAGACCTATTCCAATGTTAAGCTTGCTAGGAAAATCCTAAGGTTTGTATTAAAGTCTTAGGAGCCCAAAGTGACAGCAATACAAGAAGCAAATGATCTTAACATTTTATCACTCGAAGAGTTTATTGGTTCTCTTCTCACACAAGAAGTGGTATTGCATGATGCTCAAGAAGAAAGTGCACCCAAAAGGAAGAACATTTATTTTAAGGGAATAAAGAAGGATGAAAGGGAAAATGAAGAATCATCTAATAGAAATGAAAAAGATGAATCTGTAGCGCTCATCACCATGGAGCTAAGAAAACTTATTCGAAGGAAAACTCCTATATACAAAGGTAAGTTCTTTTTTAAAACTTCTAATATAACATGTTTTGAGCATGGTGAAAAAGGGCACTTTAGGTCAGATTGTTCACACGTCCGAGAAAGTGAAAGCAAGAAAATAAAGAAAGGAAATACAAGAAGAGTTTAAAAAAGAAAGCTCTTAAAACATGATGGGATCAGTCTAGTGGATTCGAAGAAGAAGAGATAGTAAACATGTGCTTTATAGCTCACGATGAGGTAAGTACTCCTAACCAAAATGATGAAGTTGAAGTCAAATACACATATGAGGAATCGCTTGAGTTTGTAGGAGATTTGGCTAAGCAAAAGAAGATACTTCATGATAAAAACTTAGAATCCATGAAAATAATAAATGAGTACAAATTAGAAATTGATAACCTTAGGAAAGATCTAGATTTGATGTCTAAGGATAATGATGAATTGTGGAATGAAAACTTTACTTTAAAGAAAGAAGTATAATCGCTTAAAGAAACAGTCTCCAAATTTACTAAAGCCAAAGAAAAGTTTGAAACTATGTTAAGTGTGCAAAAGACAAGAAATGATAAGCATGGCTGGGGCTATAGTAATGAAACATTGTCTAGTAAAACCACTTTTGTAAAGGGCAAAGGTTTAGAAGACAAATGTCCTAAGGTTATATAAAATGCATCAACAAATCAACATAGGCATCAATCATTCATGTTGACATCAAGACCTAAGAAATCTTTTCAACATCGACCCAATAATTCTAAAACATTCACTCAACCTAAAATTTTTTTTTCAAAATTCTACTATAATTATAGACCAATATATACATATAGATCCTTCACTCCTTTATTTTGCACTTACTGTGAAAGGTATGGATATATTTTCTATTTGTTTTATGATCGATGAAATATAAATGTAGGTTCATTCAGCCGTAAAAGGCACACTAACATTCATGGACTCAAAATGCTATGGGTATCGAAAGTTTATTAAATTTTATTTAATAGGTACTACAAGGAATGAAGTAGGAAGATCGTCATTGTTAAACCAAAGAAAAAAATAAAATAGATGACGTCATTATTTAAAAGGTACCAATCATGTACGCAAATGTGTTTTGGATTTTATGTGAATTAATATTTTTCTGGTTTAAATTTATTTTTTTCGGTGTATTTGACCATTCGGTCGACCGAACACTCTGTTCGATGAACCGACTGATGTTTGGTCAATCGAGTATACTCTTCGGTCAATCTAATATCGGTCGATCGATCGAAATGAATCACTCGACCGAACCCAAAATTGTGATATACAATCTCCCCTTCTCTTTTTTTCCCCGACTTCTCCTTCTCTCTTCTTTGTCTCTCTATCTGCCATTTTCGTCCACTATAAAAGATTTTCCAATGGTATTCTTCGTCGTTTGAGCCTCCAAATCGCGAGCTTTAAGCTCCTCCTTCCTCTAGAAATCCTCTTCGTCCTCTTCAAAGCCTGGACAAGCCCTTGAGACCGTCCCTCATTTTTTTGACACTAGTTTGACTGATGTCCATCTCCGGTGAGTGTCCGGTGACTCCAAGGCCATATTTCTGCTACTAGTAACTCCTTTAACAAAAGCCCTATGCTCTCTTACTTCAATTGAACTCAAAATTAGATCAATTTAGGGGTAGGGTTTCAGGATTGAATTTTGAACCTTTAATGAAGAAATTAGCCTAAATTTCTTGTGTTT
>JAOXYD010118354.1:0-11271 GCA_028565735.1 Pinacopodium congolense | reverse complement strand
TGATGATTACTTGTGAGCACGTGAATTGATTGAGCTTCAGTTGGTGTTTTTAGGCTTAGGTTGGTTTAGGATTTTGGTTAATTATTATGGATTAGGAGTTATCCTTAGGAATGATGACCCTTTAGGTAATTCCTTTATCCTAAAGTTAGGAATGAGCAAGTGATACATAATGGTCCTTAGTAATTTACAAAAGTAGCCAGCTAATGTAGAATCCCTTACCTTTAGGTTACACTATCCGAGCTTGCAAGTTAGTGATGTAGGTTAGTCATTTGTTAGTACCTAAAAATTCTTCACTATTAAATCTAGAGAACTTGTTCTAGGTTATAGATGGGGATAAGGGAATTTCTAGAGATTGTTAGATTTTTCTGAATTAGAGGGACTGAGGATTTGAGAGCTTGTTCGAACCTATAGGCTAACACCATAGCTAGAGTAATATTTATCTAGATTAAAAAATCAATAGTCGTTTCTAATTCTCGATGATACCTACAACCCATTTCTTTGTCATTGTTCATAGTTTTATTTTATGTGTTTGCTTTTGTCGTTTAAGTTGTTTAGTTTAGTTTCTTTAGCTTCGTTGATTCCAGGGTTTTATTTTTCCTTTTCTTGACAACATTAGAGGTAGCAGTTTACCTCAGCTCCCTGAGGGTTTGATCCTGATTCACCCTAGCTACTTAGTTAGTTCTAATTAGGCATTTTATTATTTGGTAGCTTACAATGAGGTCTACCAAACTACTTCCTTCATAAGGAAAACATAGCATGTGCTAGTCTTTCCATTCTATTAATGTCTAGCCTTAATAGAACAACAACTAGGAACAATTTAGGGACAATATTTAATTATAATATAAATCTCATAATTTATGATCTCCATCATAATTTCATATGAAAAATATATTTATCCTACATACTTTATCTTATACATTAGTCAATTAAACAAATATATATAAAATAAATAATTCATTTATAAAAGAATAATTTACAAATTTACAACAACCGATTGGCTATAGACTAAAATCGAACATAAAATTCTCTATAAAAAAGATATTTTTTTCATTTTAATTTAATTGAAATTTATTAATGTTTAAAATAGCTTTTGAGAATTTTTACAACTTGTATGAATTGATTTTGAAGTGAAAAGAATGTTTTTGGAATGATTTGAAATTGTTTTTGAAATGAAAAGTTTAAAATGTGCTTTAAATTGTATGGATCAAGATACTTTGAATTCTTACATTTAATTGACAAGTATTGATAACCAAAAGTTTTTTAAGGAACATTTTAAATTTGTGTGAGTCAATTTTTCAGTATTTAGAAGTGTTTGGAAATGTTCTGTTCAAGTTTTGAACAATTTTTAAGTATCTCAATAGTACACTACAATAATTATTTAAAGTTGTCATTATAGCCTCATGTTAGTCAAGTTTTTTTTTCTTTTCAGAAAATCAATAGCAATGTACAATGACGATTTACAACGTGTACAATGGCACCATTATAACTTGATAGCTATTTGAAAGATAAACAGTTAATCAAAATGAGGTCGTTATGTAGTGTGATTGTGGTACCAATGGCCATTATAATAGCTAATTTTTTATGTCTAACAGTGGCTAGTTTGATAGACCAATGATATTTTGGTGTTAGGAATGTTATAAATAGAGGTTTTAAGGATCTTAAAGTAATCTTTTATGAAAGTTTGATGAGCTTTGATGCATTGATTAAGATTTGGGTCAGTTTATGAGTTGAATGAGCTTAAGAGAGAAAGTGAAGTTTTTGGTTTTGCATTTATTGCATACTTTGTTCCTTTAAGCATTGTTTTAATCAAGTAAGAGTCATGGTTTATGTATGCTTGAGTTATCATTGAGAGCATGTGGTGTGCGGTGTAATTTTATTATAGTGTTTGAATGAAAAAGGGGTTACTCTTCACCCTACATAAAAGAAGATTTATTAGGTTCCTCTTTACCTTTGAAAGAAGATTTGTTATGGATTGTTTTTTTTTAACCTTTTTTAGAAAGAAGATTGTAAGGGTTTCTCTTTACCCTTAATAAGATTGTTTGAGTTAGTGAATATCTAAGTGGGAACTTAGAGAATGGACATAGGTAAAGGTCTCAAACATTGTAAAATTTAGTTTTCTTCTTTTCTTCCCTATTCTTTTAATCTATACAAATTGTATTTGTTATTTTATTTACTTAAATTTGAATTATTTAATTGAAATTGCATAAATTTTCATATAGGTTGAATAGTGTTGCCTTGCATTTTTTCTCTTGTACATTATATGAAAATATTTTTGATAAGGCATCTATGTGCATATCTAATGATATTTGGTGCAGATTGAAGACTATTTTTGAAGGTACCATTCAAGCTAAAGAAGTGGAGAGTGAGCATTTGAAAGAGGAGGAAGCTCACTTATATTTAATAGCCAAAGATGACGATAAGGAACTCTCTTGTTCAAACTCTCACAGTAATAAGGATGAGGTATTTTCTAACTCAAATTCTTCTAATGGTGATGTTGATGATGATAATGATAATGATTTATATTATGAAGCGTTAGTTAGATGTTTCAAAATCATGAGCATAAGGACGAAGATACTTTCTTCCAAATATAGAGAGATATTGAAAATATTAGAAGAATGTATGTTAAAAAAACAAAAGATTGAAAAATGAGATGCATGACATGTTAGAATCTAGGAGTTTGAAATTTGGTAGGCATAATCAAGATAGAGATAAGTTACTAAATGAGAATGAGCCTTTAAAGAAGGATGTGGATGTCCTTAAACAATCATTGGCAAAATTTATAAAAGGAAAAGAAAATTTAGATTACATACTTGTAACCTAAAAGACTTCTAATAATAGGGATGGTTTGGTATTCACTTAATGGAGTGTTTCTATCAATGCCAAGACCATATTAATGAAGAGCAAGAGTTTAAATAAAGAACATGCACTTAGGCCCTCATTTAGAAACATTGCATCTTCTTCAAGATCCCAACTTAGGAAAAATCATCAAGTATTCATGTATAAATTTAGGCTGGACACTAAGAGGAATGTACATTTAAGAAAAAATTGACATAACTTTTATACAAATGCATAAACCCATTAACATACATTTAGGCCCCATGTTAGGCAATATGGTCTTACACATTTTCATATTCTTCATATGCATGTATATAATCTAGGAACATTTCTCATTCAAATCTTTGATCCTGTTAGCATCTAAAAGGAACATATAATGATAAGAGACCTAAAAATGCATTTATGTCTCATACTAGACAAAATGGCATATTTCATGGTCATAGCTTAAACATGCATGTATATAGGAACAACGCTCACACACATCCAAGGTTACATCATTATCATAGGAGAGCTTTTTATAAAAAAAAAATTTTGGACTGTAATTGAGCATAAAATTTATTGGAATAACGTTCATTCATACAATGCTTATAAAGCTTGTTATTTTTATGGTAATATAGGTCATATAGATAAATTTTGTTTTACCAATCAAAGAATTTTGAGAAAAAAAACTATGGAATGTGGGTTGATAAGTGTTTTAAAGCTAAGTTCCAAGGAACCAAATTAGTGCATATGCCTAAAACACATTGATCCATCATTTTCTAGGTCAATATAATTTGTTATCAAATGGATGTTAAGTAAGAAAATAACAACTAGTATCTCCAACAATTTAGTGGAAATGAAAAATTCACCAAGAAGAGGAAATGGAAAATTCACCAAAAAGCTCTCACATGAGCCAACTAATTAAAAACATTATTAAACTAAATGAGGAGTAGAAAATGCAATATTAAGTGGTGATGTAAAAAGAAGGTACTTTTCTACTTTTACATTGACAATGTTTTAGAATGTTAGCTTGACATACATTTTAGAGGTATATACTTGAGTATGTTAACCTTGGTACACATTTTTTTTAGTTTAAAGAAAGTTTCATATGTCTTGAGGGAACCATTACATAAATAAAATTGAATTTGGTATTTTTTTTAAGAAAATTGATTCCTTGCATGAATTTTTTTACATGGTTATAGGAGAAGGTTACATGATATTAGATGTTGCATTCTTTTTCTGAAAAAATATTTGTATTTATGTTTTGTAAAATATGTTTTTCTAATGCATACTGTGCATTTTTAATGTAACATTTGCATAATACATGTTTTTTAATGAACAATATAGGTAAATATGTATTTTTGGGATCTAAAGATGAGTAATATATGTTTTTCATGTACTTTATGTTTTTAAATCTCTTTCCATACTTCATTGTCCTATAACGCATTGATGTATATGTTTAGGAGGAATATAATTTGCCATAATGCATGAATTAAGGAGGAGAGAGAATTAAATGATTTTAGGAAGTGAGATAGGCAATTTTGAAGATTTTGCTCGTTTATGAGAGAATTAGGAATGTTTGATGAAAACTCTTTCAAAGTCATGATTTTGGTATACTTTTTTTTCTTGCATAACTTATGGTCTCATTCATATCCTTTTTTTTCTTCTAATAATTGGTGTTTGATTTCTTAACATGTTAATCGATTTCATTAATCATTGATATCCTTTTGATAATGTTAAAAAAGGAGAGAATGTTTGGTGATATTAAAGAGAGTTATAGTTAAAAAAAGGGTTTGTGTGATAGAATTTTATCATTTCATAATATTTTGATTTATGTGCTTTTCAATTACATTTAATTTTCATATGTTTCCTTAATATTACATGTTTTGTCAGCATAAAAAATGAGGAGATTATTAAACTAAGAGGTTTTAACTTGTAATTTTGATGATGAAGAATCATAAATGTTACTAATATATTAGGCCCCATTTGTTGTTGTTTTCTGTTTCCATTCTCTGTTTTTATTTTTAAATACAGAAATTGAAAAAAGAACAAAAATAATAAAATAACATATAAATACAATATAAAAACCCCAAAAATAATAAAGAAACCGAAAAAACATAAAAATCAATGAAAACACACAAAAATAGAAAATAAAAATGGAAAAGTAAACCACATGGGCCTTTAGTTTTAATGTATTAGAAAGATATATTAATATAAATAGTGCAAGAACATATAGTGAAGCCTATAAAGGATGTCAATTTACGAAGAAAAAAAAAGATAATGGTGAGTAAGCAATTGAAGTGAAGATCAAGAATGAAAAATCAAGGTTAAATAGGATTTGGTTTATATTTTGGTTGTAAGTCTTGCTTTTGATCTTTTCAATGTTTGAAGGATTCAATAATTTCATATTAGTTTTCATTTAGGATTTTGGTCAAGAGTCAGAGAAGTTTGCATGATCACATGTATAATATGATTTTATATAAAGTTTCATAATCAAAAGAAAATTTGGTGGATTGATTTAAAATAGTCCTTTTGATTTGACAAAGTATTTTGAAAAAGTTGTTTAAGTTTTTTCAGTGATTTTTAATTTTTCTAAGTTAGGTTTTGGTGAGATAAATGGTTTTGAAAAGTTTAGAAAAAGTTTAAGTGTTTAAAATTTAGAAAGTTTGAAATTCCCCATAAATCAAGATATATTTTTGTTTTTTAGTTTAATTGAAATGTCTTGATATTTAAAATCATTTTTATGAAGTGTTAGAACTTCTATGATGAAAAGAATGTTTTGGAATGTTTGATAATGATTTGAAATTAATTTTAAAATTAAAAGTTTAAAATGTACTTCAAATTGTATGGATTAAGATATCGTGATTTCTTGAATTTAATTAACAATTATTGATCCATAAAAACTTCATGGGGGGGGTTATTTAAACTTATGTAAGTTTAAACAAGTTAATTTTTTTGGTATTAGAAGTGTTGAGAAATGTTCTAGTCAAATTCTGATATATTTTACATCTCAATAGCTGATTACATCGATTAGTTAAAGGTGCCATTGTAACCTCACGTTATAGTCAAGTTCTTTTTTTTAGGAGATCAATAGTAGTATGGCAGTGTATAGTATGCACAATGATGCTATTATTGTCTAATAGTTGTTCAGAAGATAAACAACGAATGAAAATAACGTCGTTAAGTGGTGTCATTATGGTGTTAGAAGTTATTATAACGATTGGTTTTTTCTTATTTCCAACGGTAAGTTAATAGATACTTTGATAAAAAAAACAATATTTTAAAGCTAGGAATACTATAGATAGAGGTTCTAAGGGTCTTAGAATAATATTTTATGAAATTTTGATGATCTTTGGCGCATTGATTAAGATGGGTTAGTTTATGACTTAAATGAGCTTAAGATAGATTATGAAGTTTTTGAGTTTGCATTTATTGGATTAAGCCCTTTGAACATTGTTTTGATCAAGGAAGAGATGTAGACTATGTATGCTTGAGTTTTCATTGAGATTTTATGGTTTGGGGCTTAATTTTTTTTTATAAAGTTTGTTGAAAAAGGGGTTATTCTTCACCCTACATAAAAAGAAGATTTGTTAGGTTTCCTTTCATCATTGAAAGAAGTTTTTTATGGGTTGCTCTAGACTCCCTTTTAAAAGAAGATTGTAAGGGTTTCTCTTCACCTTAAAGAAGATTGTTTGAGTTTATGAAATATGTAAATGGGAACTTAAAGAGTGGACACAGGTGAGGTGTTAGCTTATCGTCCCACAATAAAATTAAATTTTCTCGTTTCTTTCTTATTTTTTTAATTTATTAAAATTGTGTTTATTATTAGATTTTCTTAAATTTTAATTACCAAATTAAAATTTTATAATTTCCATATAGGTTGAATTATGGTTAAGGAACTTAATACCTAAGAAAATTTGGGTTAATTGATTTAGGCTTAAAGTTTAGAAAATTTTTATACACCTAATTCATAACCTCTCTTAGATATGCCATCTAAGGCTAACATAATAGAGTTGGTGCTACCCTTCTTTATTATTCTCCCTCGACATTAACTCTCAACTTCTCCATTTCTAAACACTTAACCATACTAAGCTACTCAAGTAACTTTAAAAACTTAGTAGAAGATAGTACTTTCATAAATAAGTCTGTTATCTATCTTTTATGTAAATAGGAACCATCTATATTTTTTCTTGTAGCACCTCCTTTTGAAGATGGTGATAATGTACCTTAACATGATTAGTTTTTGCTAGATTTTCACTAATTTGATAGCTAATAAATTATCACAGTATAATTGTGTGGCATACTTAATCGGTCAATGTAGATCCTTTAATAATTAAGCTAGCTATAGACTTTCTTAAGCAACTATTATTGTAGCTCAATACTTAGCTTCTATAGTTGATAATGACACTATAAGTTATCTTTTATTACATTATACGATTGGCCTTAACCTAACCTTAAACATGTAGTTTATAGTTAATTAATGTGTGATAATATTGCCAGTGTAATTACATCACAACAGTTAACTAGTTTACAAACTTCGTCTCTTTTATATAAGAGACCATGCTCAACACTTTCTTTCACATATTATAGGATTCGTGAATGGTGACAAGATGAAAATTTTTTGATTTTTACATAAAACAACTTACTTGATAATGTAATATTTGGCTGTGTAAAAATCAAGCACATCAGAATTCCAACCAAGTACTAATATATGGTGACATTTTCCAAGTCCTTCTCCTCTTTAGTAGCGAACTTGATGTTTGAATTTCTAGGTGTTAATATTAGTATACATTTTCCATGCCAAACTTATTGTATTTAGTCTCTCGATATAAAAATAGGCCCTTCTGTATATTATCATTTTCTAGTCTAAGGAAGTAATGAGATTCTCTATGCTCTTCATCTGCATTTAAACTGATAAATTTTCTCTGGGTTTATGGATCTCTGATTCTTCATCTTCAGATTATTAAATCATCTACATAAGCTAGTTCAATCATTAATTTAGCTTTATAAAGAACTTTTTTAAGCTTACAAATGTATTCTAGATGAGCTTTACTCTCGAACCATTTCAGTTGATCTATGTATATATCGAGATTAATGTCTCTATGAAAGAATGTGTTCTTAACGTCCATCTGTTAGAGCTCTTAAGTCTTACTTATTGTTAGTGCTAGCAAAACATGTATAGTGGTTAATTTTAGAAAAGGACTAAAGATTTTATCGTAGTTTAGTTTATACTATTAAGAAAGTCCTTGAGCTGTTAGTTACACCTTGTATCTTTTTATTAAGCCATATGGATAGATCTTTATCTTGTAAACCTATTTACAAGATATGGGTTTTACATCTTAAGATAATGGTACTAAGTTCCCAACTATGATTTTGTTTCAATGCTTAGAGTTCTTCCTCTATGGCTTTTCTCTATTCATTCTTCTTTGTGGCTACTTTAAATGTCACTAGTTCATTTTTTTCGATAAAGGTCATATAAACATATTGAAAATTAGGGTTTCAAATTTTATTTAATCTTCTTAATTATGATTGTTAATATTATCACCCATCCCTATTATTAATTTCTTATTGACTAAGCAAATAAGCCTCTATAACTTTTTGATGCACTCTAATTTTCCATGGGCTTACAACTAAAATTAATGGACTTAAATCTTCCACTCTTTCAAATCTCGAGCTCTCTTCGATAGTGATCATTTGTTATAACTTTTCTTCCATTTCCTTTAAATCTAGAAGCATTAATTTTACTAGTGTCCACTAAGAAGAAGCTTCATTGAATACCACAGTTTTTTATGTGTATTAGGCTATGGTTTTATTTCATTTTCATATGAATTTGATTGTAATTTAAGGCAAATTTTCTCCAATTAATGTTAAATTGTTTGATTATCTTTTGGATTAATGTACATTGCAAATTGAAGCTTAAAAGTGGAGAAAATCAAGAAAAATTTATTGAAAATTCAGAAATAAGGAGTAAAATGATGGGTATACTACACTACCATTTAATTATCAAGAACCATCATTTTACTGCAATTGGGGACTTAAACGGTGGGACTAAAACGATATCATTTAACTCTATTTCAAGTGGCACCTAAGAAGCTTTTTTCACCCAACTCTTCCTTCCAATTGGTTGTAACTTGCTCTGTTTGCTTCCAACTTGCAATTGACATATATATAAACCTTAAGAGACCAAATTAACAGAAGATTAACATAAATTTAGATAGAGAAATCAGATTTAGCTTAGATTTTTCTTCTTTTTTTTCTCTAGGTTAGGTTTTCTTTTCTAGCTTTTTTCATTGTAATTTCATATTGTTTTAAGGATTTCTAAAAGTTTGTTAAGATGATTGAAGACTGCGTATCACTTTGAAACATTATTTGGTGAAATCTAAATCATTTAATTCATTTATTTCATTCTCATTGCTCATATATTGTAAGAACATGTGGTTTATTTTTGAATATGATATTTCTTGGTTATATATGATTTTTTCAATTTAAATTGAAGCTAAGTATGGGTTGCTAAATGGATTGGTTGAGTTTCTATAACATGTTGGATGATGATATTTATTTATTTTGAGTTCTTAAAGATTATTTTAAGTTAGCCACTTAAGATAAGATGAAAGATGATTAAATATTTGATAGTTATCTACTTTAATCATTGGAAAAATCAGTAAATAACATAATTCAAATCAATGAATGACCAAACTTTGATTAATAAAGATGGTAATAGTCTTAGAAAATGGATTTTAGGATTATATCTTCTTAAACTTTATGTTTAATGCCTAATATTAATAAATGATCAAACTTCAATTTAGGATGATTAGAGATAAGGCATTGCCTTAATCATATCATTGTCTTAATTTGGTGAAGACCCAGGATCATACATTCCAATCCTTTTCATAACTCAACTAAGTCAATTAAAGCCTAATCCTTAGCTTATCAATCAATTTGGCAATTCTTAAGCAATTTGGAATCTATTGCATAAGTTGGAAGTTTATTGACAAGTGCATAATTCATAAAGTTTTCTAATGTAATTTGATACACATTTACTCCAAATTGATGCTAAATTATTTGATTTATCTTTGGAATTATTTACTTTATATATTGAAGCTTAAAAGAAGGTAAAATTAGAGAAATTACAGTAAAAAGTATGAAATTTAGAGTAAAACAATGGCAGCTATCATCTAGTTGTTTAACTATTAAGAACCCTCATTTTGCTTAATCTAGGGACTTAAGCACAGGGGGTTAAACGCACCATTTTACTCTCTATGAAGTGCTGTTTTACTACCTATCAAGCTTTTGCCAACTAGATCCTCAAATTCCATTGGTTGTAACTTGCCAACTTACTCCTACTTAGTCTTGACATATAAATTGAGCTCCTGAGATTATTTTTAACTAGAAGAACACGTTTAGAAGTAGTTGAATTCATATTTAGCTTAGGTTTTCTTTTTCTTTCTTTAAGTTAGGTTTTCTTCTATTCTTTCTTTTCCAACTTTGTTTCTTGTAATTTCAAGTTGTTTTTAATAATTCTTAGGGTTTGTACAAGTGATTGGAAGCTGTCTAATATGTTTGATGTTCATTTGATTTAATCTAAGCCCCTTTGATCTCTTATTTCTTACTCCTTTGTTTAAATATTGCCAGAACATGTTGAATATACTTGAATTTGACTATTCCTTGTTATATATGCATGCTTAATCTAGTTTGGAGCTAAAGACACGTTCTTAGATGGATTAATTAAGTTTTAAACACTTTATTGGATGATAATATTTTTTTTATTTAAGTTCTTAATGCTTGTTTTAAGTTGGCCACTTAAGATGAGATTAAAGATGACTAAGTATCTGATAGTTATCTAATTTAATCATTAGAAAAACTAGTAAAGAACTTGGTTTTAATCAAGGACCCAAGAAATCTACTTTGGTTAATCATAAGCGTATTGATCTTGAACATGGAATTTAAGATTAGAACTTCTTGAACTTTAAGTCTAACACTTATTAATTGAATGAATAACAAAACTTCAATTTAGGATGGTTAGAGATAAGGCATTAACTTAATTATAACAATATTTTAAATTAATGAAGACCATAGATTAGGCATTTTAATCCATTCTATAACTTAATTAAGCCAATTAAGACTTAAGCCTTAGCTAATTAGTCAACTTGGGAATTCTTAATTAATTTGAATTCAAAGGCATTGTTGGAAGTTTTTAGGTTAATTTAGAATGTTAACCTTTTCTCTTTAAGAAATCTTGAGCTTTCTAAATAGCTGTAAATTGAGTGACCTAGTAGTCGCACTTTTCCTGTGGGTTCGATATTTTAGAGTTATAAAAAAACTCCGCTTTATTAGTTGTTAATCGGTACACTACTGTATTGTTGGTTTTGAATTTAATTTAATTTTCATGTTAATTGATAAATTTATTTAAGTTTAATAAGTATTAAACCAATTCCCATCACTTTTAGGTTAATTTAG
>JAOXYD010118344.1:0-11272 GCA_028565735.1 Pinacopodium congolense | reverse complement strand
GGCAAAGTATCGTCAATTGCCAGAGTCAACAATTTCAGCTCCAAATCTTAATGATTTCAACCTTGGTGTAACGCCCTAATACCCCCTAGAAGGAATACCAAGGCGGACCCTTAGAAAATTAACCACACATATTAATTATAACAAAAACAAAATTTAAATCCAAAACAAACATGGTAAAAATATAAAATAAGTAATAACAAATAAATTTTTAACACTAATTCTAATGAAAACTCAATATTTTTTATAATAAAAATGAACTAAATGCAACCCAATTCCCAAAACCCAAACTAAATGCAATAAAACATAAATTCCATTGTACAAAATCAGAACAAAAACTGATTGAACAATTTAGAACTTAGGAAGATGCATAAATCTCAACTAGCAAGCATAAACTAATCCAAAAATACCAAAAATAAATGGAAACCCATAAGATAAATCACCACACCTACTCTAATTAATAAAAACATAACTGAAATAACAAGAATCCAAACTTAAACTATTAAAATCAAGGTTGGAAAGGTTGTTCAATTATAAAAACCATCAAACATTCAACCTAATCATCTTGAAACATAGAAAAATGAAAATACAAGTAAAAGATCACTAAAAAAATGTAATTAAAGCATAAAACTACCTATAACACTAAAATAAAAAAAGTAGTAAAATCCACTCAAAACCCTAAGAACATGGAGGGGTTTATAGGAAAACAAGATGAAAAACACAAAGGAATGAAATGGTTGTTCCCCTCCTGTCTCTGAGCTTTAGGGGCCTTTATATACCCTTTTCAATTAGGGTAAGGGAAAGAATTAGGTAGACCGCTTTGCCCTTTTTATTTTTCCAAGTCAGCTAACTATCAATAGGTCATCGACATCTACAATGGTTTTATCTGAACCATTGTAGATTTTTCTATATTCAAACTTCTATGGTGGTCTACTGCAACATCAATGGTGGTTGCCTTCAACTATCATTGATGTTATGGATAGAAAATTTCCTTTCAATTTTTGCTCCAATTCTCTCCAAAACTTGACATTTTCATTTAGAACAAGTATTAACACCTCCAATCTGTCATTCAATACAAATTAAACACAATTTAAGTACTTTTTAATCAAAAGTAGGGATGAATCTATATAAAATTACTTAATAAAACGTAATAAAACACATCCTTAAATTACCATATTTAAGGTATCTTATTATATCCTTACTATAAATTAAACATTCTAGCCTAACTTATTGAAAAATAACAAACTAAGGAGATTTTTACCTCTATGCTTTGATGATTATAAAATTTTCACTACTAATAATTTACTTTTTGTGAAAGATATGTCAAACATCAAACAGAGAAAATTCAACCATTGAAACTGACTATCATACACTTAATTAAGGGTTTTAGTTTATGGAGATGATAAAAGCATTCAATTTGAAGTTTTAAGTCTTAAAGTACGTTTGGATAATTTATTAAGGACTAAATGCATTTGGAATAAAAATTAGAAGAAACTTAAACAAAAAACTAACTTGGAGAAGTTATCCATAGGCTAACCACTAAAAACTTTCTAGTGCCATACTACTAGTCGTCCCTTGACGAAATATGGACAATTTTAACTTCCACAAGTTTCTAGTGGCTACTTAGGCTCCATATGCTATTTTAGAGTCTTAGAATATACATATATCCTTTTAGGTGAAAAAAAACTTCTAGAGTGATTATGATGTTTGAAAGTGACAAATTTTCATTATGAAATATTTATGGACAATTCGTACTTCATTGGGAAACAATATTGGGAAAAGACATGGCTACATGGTTGACGTTTCACAACTAGCTATTGCCATATATAATATAATAATATTATTATATTATTGATTATATAAATATAATACTATTATTATTATATATTATATATGGTTTAAAGGTCATGGCTAGTTTTCTCTATTAGGAAAATACTGAGTGATAGCTATTAAGTGTTACATGTACAATTTTGTGATATTATTTATATTTATGAGTGTTGAATTGAGAGTCTTGGTGAGTCTTTAGGATAATTCAACAAGATACAAAATGTGATTTGATTTATCTTTCTTTAAATTGAAGACTTTAGTAGATTCAATATACAAAGGTTTTTTAATTGTGGATTTAGGCTTAAGGAGAGGATAAGCCACTATAAATTTATTAATGTTTTTTATTTCTCTTTGTTCTTTTTATCTACTTGGTTTATATCAATTTTTTATAGTTAAATGACTGTTTCTATCAATATTTGAACTCTAATAAAAGAGAATGTTTCCTAACTCTATATTGTTTATTACTTATTATTTATTTAATTTCATAAAAAATTTTAACATACGTTATACCATTGCTTTCCATCTTCACAAATGCACATATTTGATAATTTATATCATTCTAAGTTGAAAGAAAATTAAGATATATTTGTTGTACATTCAAGGTTGTATAGCTGCTAGTTGAAATAGATAAGAGGGACATCTAATATCATGATTGTTGGTGCCATCGGTTCAATAATATCATATACAAACTAAATTTTCCTCTTAGGCATACATTCAATCATTTTAAATTGGCTTAACATTTTTAAGTATCTAGTTTATCCTCTTTCTGGTTACCTTTCAGAACATTAGTAAACCTAAATATCTAAAATAGATATAAAAGTAATCACTAAATTAAAGAAAATAATATAAAATCAATATCCATTAAACTAAGTATAAACAAATCTTGAGTTCATAAAAAAATTACTAAAGAAAAATTTTTATGAAAACTTTAATAAAATTTTAAATATTATTGAACTTCTACAATAACTACTAATTGCATCATATCTTCTAGACAATGATATGTACAACTCAAAATAATAATAAAATAAAAAGTAATTAAAAAAGATAACTAAACATGATTTAAAATAAACAAGGATGAAAAAAATTTAAAACCCTAATATGAATGATAGTCAAGAGATAAGGAACGTTAATCTAAGTATGAAGATTAATGAGACAATAAAGAATTAGGATGCAAAATAAGAAAAGAATGACTAATTATGTGATGTGTTGTGATCTCAAACCTAAACTTGGAGGAAGGAACTTTAAACCTAGAAAGAAATAAGAAAGAATGAGTATATAGTTGTTATGGTTATAACTTGAGGGTTTAGCATTTTAAATCATATAGTTGGTCAGTCATCTAAACTTTTTAAGTACAAAGGTTTGTTAAGATGATCCATTTAATGGATAGATGTTGAATTAAACTAAGGTCTATTTTAATAATTTATATCCCTTTATTTTATCTTTCTAATGATTTATGTCCCTTTATTTTCATAAAAATAGTTAAACTAAACTCCTTTGGAAAGTGCTCACCCTATACTTAAGAATGTAAAAACTTACTGGAATATTTATCAAAAGTTAATGCTTGTCAATATATGTCAAATATATGATCCCCTTAAATTATTAGTGTAAATAGACTTGATCTTGCTTTGATAACTTATTGAACGACATCTTCAATTCTAACTATTAGTTTGTTAATTAGATTAATATAATTCTGTAAAGAGAAAAGAATAAAATGAAATAAACTCCTATGGAGTTGCATTTTACTCTAACCTTAATGTTTCAATAAAATAAAGTGCAAACATTGATTAAAAAATGTAATAAGTTAAGATACATAAATTTTCAAAATATACGTGAATGTTTTAGAGACAGGGTCTATATGAGTGAAATGGCATCTTTAAAATGATTTTTAAATATATAAGAAAATGTGGTTAGTTAGTGACCTAATTATAGTATAGAAACAATATATGACTAAAGGGAAAATTGAGAATAATTCTGGGAAAAAATGCATAATTAAAGAAAAGGAAACGTAATATAAGAATTATATGCCCCATTCAAACAATTATATCTTAAGGTTTATTGTTCCCTAGAGCTTTGGTTCAAGGTTGACTTTAATTGACTAGTCAAGAAGGATTTAATTGTATGATTTTAAACTCGATAAAGGAGGACTAAAGGAGAATATAGATGGCAATGATCAATCCTCATTGGCATCATCATCCCTTCATTGAAGTTTTGATCTCATGAGGAGGAAGAAGTGAATGTTGATAAACATTCTATAGACTCTAGATACCACCCTATCTTAAAATCCTTCAAGAAAGATGTAAAAAAATTTAGCATGGGAAATTATTTATTGTTGGAAAACAAATGTAAGATCATATCTATGCACAGTAAAATAATTAAAAAAAATTCAAAAGGATTATCTTTAACATGAATTAATTTGAAACATATACAAAACAATAGTAAGATTACACTAATTTTATTCGCTTTCTAGTGAACCTTTGTTTCTTAAAAATTCGTCAACCACTTAGCCATTCAAACAGCCGGCTTCTAAGGTATCCACAGATTTATTTCATAGAAAACTCAAATATGATTTGAGAGTAAAAATGTAAAGTGCTAACTTTATTTTTCTAATTTTTCCTTTTATATAAGAATCATATTTTTCGTATCATTAGACTTTATCAATATGATAACTAAATTCAAAATTTAGTCATAATTACGAATTAGTCCCAATTAGATCAAATATCACATATTAATCCTAAAAGTTTCTAAAACTTCTCACGTAAGTCTAACCTAATTAAAATTTTACTTTCTCTTTAATAGACCTTTTATGTGTGACCCATTAGATTCTTAATATGTTGGCAATGATTATAAATTATAATTATAATTAGAATTAGAATTAGAATTAGAATTAGATAAATTAAAACTCCTTTTAATTTATCTTTAATTCTCTAATTAAATAATTTATAATCATAGATTAAGACTGACTTCTAGTAATATGTCATAACCAATCAATATTAGGAATGTCAAAGTGGTTTGACTTAACTTATCCATGCCTGGTTATAATATATAATTTGATACTCCAATTATCCATTGTTCTAATTGGAAATAAAGCATAGAATTAGTGTCTACTTTATATAATATAATAATATTTATTCTTAGTAATTATCGAATGATTTATAATTGATATTTTAAAATGTCTTTTCAAATTTCATTTGATTTTAGCTAGAGAATTCCTAAATCATTACAAATTAAGAACAGTAAAATATTCTCCCTAATTATTTTAAGGTGACTAATCCTCTGTTGATTCACTAAACTATCTTCTTATAGTTCATAATACATCCAAATACTACTTACTAACCTACTTTAGATAGTCGATCATAAGTGGTATCAAAACATAGTAATTATTATATAAGATAACTTTTGTAATCTCAAGTTTAAGGATTCATTATACAACCATCACAATGAAGAAATCTACAGATACACAAGTAATGTTCCATCATGGATCCTCAAGTCATATCAGTTTAATGAATTTATTTTTTAATAAACACCCACACCTTTGTTTAAATGTCTCCACACTTGAGTCTATGAGATCAATTACTTTTTTCATAAGAAAGAAATATATCATTTGCTAATATAATAGCTTCATAACACTCCTATCTTAATGAAACTACAACTAGAAAGATTTTAAGAATAATACAAAAATTCAATATAAATCTCATTATTATAATCTCATTATAATTTTCATTTGTCTAGTAATTTTTCTAGAGATTTTATCTTTATGATTAATTATTAAATATAATTGATAAAACATAAAAATATAAAAAAATTTATTTTTATTGAACAAAATTTACAATTCCATATATGTAATTACAATCAATAGAAAAAATTTCTTTTTATTAACAAGGGTAAGACTTATGAATTCATGACACTGCTAAATAGTATAGCCAACCTTCCACAATTGGTTTGTCATTATACTAAGGAAGAAGCTAAAAAGTTAGGTGTTGGACCTAGGCTGAGATTGAAAATTCTCTAGCGTGAAAGTAAAACTAAAAGACCTTAAAGAAGTGCTTGTTGGTAGGTAACCCAACCACAGAAGTAGGATTTAATATGCTTTTAATAAAATAGTATGCTTTTTGCATGCTTTTAGTGTGTTTTCTTTTAGTATGTTTTGGTATGTTTATTTTTGTTCATTGTTTGTTTTCTTTTGTTTCTGGTGCTTTGAGTTTTTGTCCTTTCTTTTCAGATAGCTGCAATTCACATCAACAAAAAGCTTTCATTATCACATCTTTAGCTAGGTGTATTCATTTCCTTTCTCTAGCATTTTATGCTTTGTTTGTGATTTATGAATATTAGGAACAATGTTCAATTTAAGTGTGGGGGAAGGATATATGCCTTGAGCACACTTTTGTATTTATTTTCTGATACCATATCAATTTATCAATTTTCTTATACTAGTCTATAATTTGTGAAAAAAACGTTTTGATTTTGATGTTTATTTTTTCCATGTTTTCTTTTCACTTTAATTATTTTAACAATTTGAAATGTTAAATGATTCATTATGACTATTAATGACTAAATGCCTTTAACTCATTTTATAATTTGGATAATGGATACCTAATGAATAGAATAATATTCCACATATAAAATGTAACTTACTAAAAAATTGTGTGACGTCTTTTAAAACACTTTTATCATTAGACTAAATAAAGAAATAATTAACTTATATGATTAAATAAGTGAGTAGAATTCACTCTATTGATTTCTATTCTTATATACATGTATATTAAAAAAAGAGAAAAAAAGAGAAAAAAGAAACAAATAATATATGTGTGTGTGTGTGTGTGTGTGTGTGTGTGTGTGTGTGTGTGTATAAGGTTAAAGTTATGAGTGGTGCTAATTGTTAGTTGATTAGATGTAACTCAGTTAAATAATCAAGGGTTATTCACGACAAAATGTTAACCTTCGCCTCAAAATATGGAGTTACTTCTCAACCAAGTTTATCACATATTTAATTAAATAGTTAATTCGATAAATTATTAAATAAATAATGTGAAAGTGTTTAGAAAGTTGATGCATTAGACTTATTATATTTGCCTTTTACATGTAGAATTGATTTTTGTGATTCTAGTTGAAGGTTGAAAAAGAATGAAATGATTTAAATTAAATATTTAAACGTTGAATAGGGGTAAATTGACATCAAATAACAACTAAAAACACTATGAATTTACCCCCTAACAACTCCCCTACAATTAAGTGTTTGCTTATCCTCAACCAAACTAATCATTCATCTTTTTCAAATTAGTATATAATTATAGGAAAATTAATCCAAGAGTAACAACATCATTATTGAAAATGTCTTCTTCATCTTTCAAAAATAATGACTTATCAAAATGTTATATAATCAAGTATTCCTATAATTTTGCAAATGCATTTAAATGATGTCTTTCTTTTGCAACCTTCAACATAAATCACAAAAATCAATTACACATCTAAAAGGCAAATATAATAATGAGTGTAATGCATCAACTTTCAAAACACTTTCACATTCTTTATTTAATAATTTATTTAGATAACTAATTAATTAAATATGTGAGCAACTTTGTTGAGAAGTAACTCAATCATTTGACACGAAGGTGAACATTTTGTTGTGAACAACCTCCGGTTACTTAATTAAGTTACATCGAATCAATTAGCAATTAGCACCACTCATAACATCAACCTTATACACATATATATTGATTTTTTTTCTTTTTTCTTTCTTTTGCTTTCTTTTCTTTATATATATATAAGATTTGAAATCAACGGAGTGAATTTTGCTCACTTATTTAATTTACCAAGTTAATTATTTATTTATTTATTCGCATGATAAAAAGTATTTTAAAGAAGTCACAAAATTACTCACTAATTTACATTTTATATGTGAAATATCATTCTATTCATCAAGTATCTGTTATCCAAATTATGAAATAAGTTAAAAGCATTAAGTCATTAATAGTCAAAATTAATCATATAACATTTCAAATTGTCAAAATAATTAAAGTTAAAAGAAAACATGGACAATAATAAGCATCAAAATAAAAAAAATTTCCACAAATTATAGATTCGTAAAAGAAATTCGATAAATTAATATACTATCAAACAATAAATGCTCAACTGTGCTCAAGACATATATCCTTCCCCCACACTGAAATTAAACATTGTCTCTAATGTTTATAAATCACAAATAAGCATAAAGTGTGAGAGAAAGGAAAATAATACAATTGGACAAATATGTGATCATGAAAGCTCCCTATTAATGTGAATTGCAGCCATACGAAAATTAAGGATAAAAACTCAAAGCACCAAAAACAAAAGAAACTCACAAGAAACAAAAACAAACACACCAAAACACACTAAAAGAAAACACACCAAAATCATGCAAAAAGCATACTATTTTTGGCTTTTTTATTTTTCTCTTTTTCTTTCTTTTCTCTTTTTTTAATATACATATATGTATAAGATTAGAAATCAGAAGAGTGATTTATGCTCACTTGTTTAATTAAATAAGTTATTTCTTTATTCTAATGATAAAAATTTTTTAAAAGAAGTCATAAATTACTCTCTAAGTTGCATTTTATATGTGAAATATCATTCTATTCATCAGGTATCTATTATATCAATTATGAAATAAGTTATAGGAATTGAGTCATTAATAGTCAGAATTAATAATATAACATTTCATATTGTCAAAATAATTAAAGTCAAAAGAAAACATGGACAATAATAAGCATCTAAATCAAAAAAAGTTTTCACAAATTATAGATTAGTAAAAGAAAATTGATAATTGATATACTATCAAACAATAAATGATCAACTGTGCTCAAGACATATATCCTTGCCCCATACTTAAATTGAACATTATCTCTAATGTTCATAAATAAAAAATAAGCATAAAATGTGAGAGAAAGGAAACGAATACACCTAGACAAATATGTGATCGTGAAAGCTCCCTGTTGATGTGAATTGCAGCCATATAAAAATCAAGAATAAAAGCTCAAAGCTCTAGAAACAAAAGAAAACACACAAGAAATAAAAACAAACACTCTAAAAGAAAAATACATCAAAAGCATCCAAAAAGCGTACTATTTTTTCCTCTTTTACTTTGCTCTTTTTCTTTCTTTTCTTTTTTTATATACATATATGTATAAAATTAGAAATCAATGAAGTGAATTCTGTTCACTTATTTAATTAATTGAGTTATTTATTTATTTATTTATTTATTCTAATGATAAAAGTGTTTTAAAAGAAGTCCCAAAATTACTTACTAAGTTGCATTTTATATGTGAAATATCATTCTAATCATCAAGTATCCATTATCAGAATTACGAAATGAGTTAAAAGCACTTAGTCATTAATAATTAAAATTAATCATATAACATTACAAATTTTCAAAATAATTAAATTTAAAAGAAAACATGGACAATAATAAGCATCAAAATCAAAAAAAAAATTCATAAATTATAGACTAGTAAAAGAAAATTGATAAATTAATATACTATTAGACAATAAATACTCAAATGTACTTAACTAACATTTACTTCCCCCTACACTTAAATTGAACATTGTCCCTTATGTTCATAATCATAAACCAAACATAAAATGTGAGAGAAAGGAAGCGAGTACACCTGGACAAATATGTGATCATGAAAGCTCTCCATTGATGTGAATTGTAGCTATCTGAAAATTAAAGAATGAAACATCAAAGCACTAGAAACTGAAGAAAACACACAAAAATAAAAAGAAACACACCAAAACACACTATAAGAAACACATAAAAAGCATACTATTTTATTGAAAGCACAAGAAATCCTATTTCTATAATTAAGTTGTCTCCCAACAAGCGCTTTTTTAAGGTCTTTTAGCTAGACTTTCACGTTAGGGAATTTTCAACCTAAACTTTGGTCCAACACCTAACTTCTCTATCTCATCCTTTAAATAATGACAAACCAATTGTGGAAGGTTTTTATACCAATCAAAAGGGTCTTAAATTCATAAGTCTTACCCTTGACAAAGCATCTTGGTAAAATTCTAAGTATTCAATTTTTTCTAACGAATCAAAAGTCGAAGTACCTATAAAATCTATGCTCTCAAATGCTACTTAGACTCGTCATCTATCTTATTTTCAACAACCCAGAATTGATGCTCACATTCAACAGTGTCAAAAATTGGGTTATCTAAATTTCATGTTGACTCGCAACTCTTACTTGGTAGCTTAATTGACTCTACAGGATCAATTTCCTTAATTTATTCTAAAATTTTCTCTGTGGTTCTTTAATCATGCTCAAGCTGAAAATGACTTTCTAAATCTGAAATGAATGTAGCCTTATTAAGCCAAGAATAATCAGGATGATCCATCCAACTGGAGGTACACTCGTCTATACACTCAGGATACCGTTGTTAGGAAAAAGTAAAGGTTTTTCAAAATAAGAAGAATTAAGCCAAGAGTAATCAAGGTATTCCTTAAAATCATGGGTATAGGTTTCAAAATTTTCAAATTGATTTGTCTAGTCATCTCCCTAATTAATCCTAACTTCAAGCTCATATCATTGGCTATCAAGCTAATGATAATTTTTCTTACACATCTTCTTAATAACTTAATTAAGTTACTAAAAGATGCCTCAACCCACAATCAAAGGTGACAATAAAAACAAAACAAAGAAAGAAACTAAAAAAAACATAAAATAAGCACATAACACATTAAAGAAAATAATGCAAATAACAAAAAAAACTCTAGAGTACTTGATACTAATATAGCCCTAATATTATAATTCACTTCCTTAGTAATAGCATCAAAAACTTGATTGTGGTTAGAAACATACAAAATTAGCTCAAATTAAAATATCTTTCAACATATAATTTAACAATTAATTTGAGACCGACTTTTTGTCAAGCGTACAAGTCGAATCAAGTATTGATCAAATGAGAACGTTTATAGGATATATGTACTAGGTAAATCGGATTATAATTATCTAGAGAACACTCATCTTTATGATTTAAGAAAATAAATAGCTAAAACTAAAAACCTAGAAAAATTCCAATCAATTGTAAAAGAACTACAGATTACTTTTCCTAAATTATTCAATTAAGCTGTGGTGGTTGATGATTTAATTGATTTAAAGATCAGTGATGCTTAATCTAAGGTCTTCAATAAATCAAGGCAGTGCTATGGTTAAGACACTGACTTAGCTCTATTAGTCCAATTTTGAAGTTTGATTATGCTTCAGACTTAGGTAATATGCTTAAATTTCAGGAAGTCTAGTCCTAAATTATCCTAATCTAAGACTAGACCCTCATGATCAACCAATTTTTAGTTAGTTCATTCATTTAAATCACATTGTTTATTGAATTTTCTAATAACCTAGGTAGAGACTATTGGATCTTAGATTATCTGAAGGAAATATCCTAACTGACCAGTTCAGGACAAGCATTAAAC
>JAOXYD010118333.1:0-11272 GCA_028565735.1 Pinacopodium congolense | reverse complement strand
GTTTGACATCTAAACTCACCTTAACTATATTGCATCTGATAGATATACTTGCCTTTTCATATATTATAATAGTGTTTAGTGTATTCTTAGTCATTATTCCTTTTAAAACTTATATAGGTGCATAGCACATCAATTCCTAAATTTGAAAGATCAGCTAAAGATTTAGGTCTTCAATGATTTAATTGAGTATTTAAGATTTATGAAAATTGATTTAGAGCATCTTCTCAAATTTAAGACGAAGTTATGGTTATAGTTTGATCATTCAAAAGGTTTAGGCAATAGACTTAAAGATTAAGAAGTTAATACTAAGATCCTTATCTCAGCACTAACAATCTTATAATTAATTAAATATTGATCATACATTAATTAGATTATGTCATTTATTGATTGATTTAACAATGTAGGTAGATTTATCGGATCCTACGTTATCTATCACTCTTTTTTTAAGTGGTCAACTTATAAAAGAGATTTAAACACTTTAATAAATGAAAATCAAGTCATAAAACATGAAAAAGAGCTCAATTGAATCACTTACTAACCAATCCTTAGCTAAAAATCAACTCAGCCATACAAATCAAAGGAAGCAATATATTCTTATTACACTACATACTTTGATTGATCCAAAAGCTAAATGATATGTAAATAGATTTGAGTAAAGAAAAACCAAATATGAGTTCCAGAATGATGAACAAGCTCTGAACCACGATTTCAACTCTAGCAAAATTCAAAATCTCCAATCAACAACACATGATAATAAAAAAAATAGAAAGTATGCAAGTTAAACAATATGCTTTGATTAATCTGAAAATAAGAGTAAGATAAAATGAAATGTGAGTTTAAAAAAAACCAAATGTGAGCTTCCAACTGGAATACAGGTCTGAATCACGAGTTCAAACACTTAGAAACTTAAAAAGCAACTTAAACTCTCTAATACAAGTGTTTGAAATAAGAATACTCTATCAACACCAAAGAATCTAAGTTAGAAATTTCATATCTCAGTTTTTGTTCCAAAATGGCAACTAACTGCTGCAAAACCTCCATGTCCAAAGTGTTATGGATGTCCTCTCTTGTCCTAATTAGGCAAGCATTAATTGGCCACGATGTGCCAAACAGAACTATTGATAATTAGTTGGAAAAAATGTGTTTGTTACTATCAACGACTTTCAACACAACATATTAACGACGCCTTTAAATTTGTTTTGAAAGCCTAGAAGTCATCTATCAACATGGGTTGAAGGGAGAACAACGGTGGTTTATTAAGACCACTGTTGTACCTTTGGAAAATGACAACTTTATGCTTCTTTTGTCTCAATTCTTCCTTCTTTCTCATCAATTTATAAATTAAACATTATAAAACATAAATTAGATAGTTATGCATTAAAATAAGGGTCACTATACAAAAAATAACACTTGAAAATACTATTAATTTAATCCGTAACAAATGTATTGGCTGAACTTTAATGAATGGCATTTTTTGAGTTCTATAACATCTAAAATTTTTTATAAAGATAAAAACTATTAGTATTCATGAAAGCAACATATCGTATAAGATGCAATTAAAAGCACCATAGAAATGGCCAAACTTTTAGGGAAAAAACCAATAGGAGATATTCATCCTTAAATTTTTATTATTTTATATTATTTTTATTTTTATCATATCATCTTACTTACTTAATATAAATATAATAAAAAGTATCATGTCAACAAGTACTTTATAGAAAATTAACAATTTATTAGAGTTTAAATAGTTTAGTAAATATTAGTGTCTTGTTTAATTATAGTCTTTTTTAAAATTTAAAGGCTAAATTGGACCTTTAGAACCTATTTGGAACAAATGAATTTCACAAAATTTTGTGAAATTCATTTGTAATTTCAAATTTTTGTATTTGGAAAACAAAAAGATGTTCATTTTAATTCTGTTATTTAAATTTCATGAAATTTAACATAACTAATGTAAATTCCACCAAAATAGTTCAAATTTTCAAATAAATTTTACAAAATTAAGAGACACGTTCTTTTTTTTTTTGCAAAATTAAATCAATTAATCATAATCGAAGAGATGGCTACAAGGAACATAAACCAAGGAACACATAGGCATAAGGGATGCTCGTCATTTTAGCTACAATATAATTCAACTGCAAAACTTAACTCCTAAACAAATATTATGGCTTATCTACTCCCAAACATGAAGACCATTGTGAGTCACCTTTCAATTGACTACATAGCCTTTTGCATATCTACGGATTCTCTGGCTCTTGATTCGACCCAGTACTTCAACAGTCTTACTTCTTTCTTAGGACTCCATCCTTGTTAGGTAAGTTTGCGATTTGCTTATCATTCTTATTTTTCAAAACTATTCAAGTGAATTACATATTTTAAATAATAATTATTCAAATAAGATAATTTATTTACAAATAAATTTCATGTTAAAATCATTTATAAATGAAATTTACATTTTATATTCATTTTCTTTAAATAGGAGATTAATCTTTTGTCATTTTATCCTTATTTCTTTTGATAATACAATCTCATTTTAGGATGAATCTTTCACTTAAAATATATCCATTATTAGTTCTAACTTTGACCGTTTTGACTTTTGGCCTTAACTTCTAACGTAACGTTGTGTCCCATTCACATTCTCACCCTTTTACTACCTTTTTCACCTTATGTTTAAAATTTTATTTCTTCTCTTGCATTTCTTACACATTAATGTGTCGTTTCAGGTTTCTTTCATGTACAGTCCCCCATTTATTTCTTGATTTGCAAATAGATTCGTCATTTTTAGAGTCAGGTCCCCCTGAAATTCAGTTTTCCTTTTTTGTTTTTTTGAAAAAGCAAATAAGATTTCAAATTTTAAAAAAAAACTTCAGTGTTCTTTCTTCGAATTTGTCAATTTAGTTAATGTTTTGCAAGAAGCTTAGTTGCACAGTGTTGCTGTGCTGTAGTGGTTGTCACGGTAGTCTTACACACTAAAGGTCCCCCAATTCAATCCTGGGCAGCAACATCAATTCTTCACTAATTTTATGTTTTCAACAAAAGAAGTCCTTTCAATTAAGTTTAAATTTCTTTAAATCCTTTTTTATTTTAGAAAACTTAAACAAATGAATAAAAGAAAAATTTTATGAAAATCAGTTAACGAAATAAAAATGATGAAATAATAGATGCATTATTAAAAAATAAATTTGGACCAAATGATTTTAAAATTTTGGATAAGAGCAACTATCCACACCCATCGTAAATAGTGAGTTTGGTAAAATAGAGACCACCAAAAATTTCTAACGAAACATTAAGATAAAATATGAAAATAAATTTGATACAGCCAATAATCGAAATTCTAGAACTAGTAACGTGAAAAATCAAACCTATTAAACAAATGATGAAAATCAAATTGTACTATTACAAACATAAGACTACATATTGATATTTTTAATTCGTTTAAACATTTTTTTAAAATAAAAAGTAACAAAATACATGGAGCAAAATGGTCTAATTCTGTCAATTACTATAACATTCAAAAGGTAACTTTCGCATTGTTCAAGTGCGGATTTGTAACCTTTCTTTCAGGATTAAGCTTAAGTTTGAAAAAGCTCACTTAAATGGGCCATATAACAATGAAATAAAAATTAATTTATTGTAAATTTAAAAATAATGCTCACTCTTACATTCAGGTCTTTAGGATTCTTCCTAAAATTTTTAATTGTTAAAAAATGTGCTTTTAGGTCTCGTTATTGAAAACAAATATCTTAAATCATAAATTACGTTAGTATGAATAAATCCTTTCTTAAAATTGATAATAAAAAATTCTAAATCAATTTTGTTCAAATTTTGGTACACTTTCTATTACAAATTCTTCCACTTTCAATAGTTAGATTTCTAGTCAATCCTAAATACTCTTCTACATCAACTCTTTGCAAAGGTTGACATCTAAGATTCTCTTGAATTTTATTTTTTATTTTTTATTTTTTTATTTTTCTCATTCAAATATTTATTATTTTATTATAAAAATTATTGACCATAAGATGATATTGGATATTTTTTAAATTTTATTTTAATATATTTATATCTAATTTTTAATACAATTAAGATTAAATAGTACTTTATGTGGGTGTTTAAATAGGCTTTTACATTAAAAATATTAAATTTTTAATTATTTTCTATAACTAAAAATTTGAAGCTAAATTAAAGAAAAGGTTGAAATTGAATCATCAAGAACAAGTTTGTAAAAACATAGAAGTATTTTATTATTTTCCATAATATATACAAATATCTTGATACATATCTATATTGATATAATACTAATATTTAACCTATAACAATGCTTTAATATCTGTTACATATTTATACAATCATATCTATAAAAATCCCCTAATAATAGCCTAACAATCATATCATAATCTGTAACACTCCACCTTAAATTGGAGCATAGATATTTATAATGCCCAACTTATTACAGATACAAATGACTTGTGCTCCATTCAAATCTTTTGTAAAGATATTCTCAAGTTGTTCTCTAGTCCTAACATATTCTGTAGAGATTAAGATTTGCTAAATCTTTTCTTGAACAAAGTAACAATTTATCTCAACATGTTTAATTCGTTCACGAAACATAAGATTAGAGGCGATATACAGAGTAGCCTGGTTATCACATTGCAATTTTGTTGGAACTAAGATTTTAATGCCAATTTATATTAAGAGCTAACATATCCAAATTATTTCACATTTTAAGTATGCCATAGCTCGATAATCAGATTCTGCGTTGGATCTGGATACAATATTTTACTTCTTACTTTTCCATGACATTAGATTTCCTCCAACAAATACATAATAGCCTATAGTTGATTTTTAGTCAATTTTAGAACTTGCCCAATCCAAATATGAGAAATGTTCAATGTGAATATCGTCATGAATTTTATACAATATTCCTCGATCAAGAGTTCCCTTTAAATAGCATAAAAAGTGTTCTAAAGCTATCCAATGATGAATAATTGGAGAAGACATATATTGGCTTACAATACTTACAACTTATGCAATATCAGGTCAAGTTATTGTAAGAATAATTCAATTTTCCAATCAATCTCCTATATTTTGTCAGAACTTCAAATAATTCATAGTCATGTGTGGGTTATAGATCGGGAATCATTGAAGAACTGCATGGTTTAGCTCCAAACTTTCTAATCTCAGTCAATAAATCAAGTATATACTTCCTTTGTGATAAGAAATTGCCCTTTCTATTTCTCGTTGATTTAACTCCTAAAAAATATTTCAAAGCTTCAAAATCTTTTATCTGAAATTGATTATGAATGTAGGACTTTAAGGATGATATGCCTTCAGGATCACTTCTAGTAATGATAATGTCATTAACATAAACAACAAGAAGAATGATGCTAGATGTAAAGTGTTTATAAATACTGAGTGATTAGATTTGATTTTTCTCATACCAAAGTGTTTTATAACCTGGCTAAATTTTCCAAACTAAGAATGAGGACTCAGCTTTAAGCTATATAAAGTTTTATGAAGATGAAAAACTTTCCTATACTCCTGCTGAGCTGTAAATCTAGTTGATTGCTCCATATACACTTGTTCTTGAAGATCACCATATAAAAACACATTTTTTATATCTAACTAATGTAAGGGTCAGTTAAAGTTAGCTTCCAAAGAGATTAACAAATGAATAGAGGTTAGTTTCGAAATAGGAGAGAAAAGTATCTGAGTAATCCACACCATATATTTGGGAAAATACTTTAGCTATAAGTTATGTTTTAAATCAAGAAATTGACCCAATAGATCTGACTTTAACTACAAATACTCATTTACATCCAATAGATTTCTTTCTTGTAAGTAAGTTCACTAAATTCCAAGTACCATTAGGATATAAGGAAATCATCTTGTCTATCATAGCATTGTGCTCCAAGTACCATTAGCATCTAAAGAAATCATCTCATCTATCATAGCATTATGCCATCTAGGATGGAATAAGGCTTCTTTAACAGTATAAAATCAAGTGAATTAATAAAGGAATACGAGGTAGAGGATAACTGATTATAAGAAACAAATGAGAAAATAGGATAAGTACAATGTCATTTACCTTTATGAAGAGCAATTGGGAGATTAGAAGCATTGGTGGGTGGATCTGATGTCGAAGAAGGAATAAGTATCAAACTTCTAATTGAATGATCTCGTTGTCTAGAATACACCAGATGAATCGATGGTAGCACAAGTGTAGTAATATCAGGTGGGGGATTAATAGTAGAGGTTGGATAAGTTATTTTATTCACCAATAGGTTATCATCCATCTTATCAGAGGGTGAAGATGAACCAGATATGAAGGGAAGGTGTTCAAAAAAGGTAACATCAATTAATATAAGGTATTTTTTAAGATAAGGACAATAGCACCTATACCCTTTTTTGAGATGAGAGCAACCCAAGAAAATATATTTGAGGGATTTGGGATCTAATTTAGTGATATAAGGATGAACATCACGTACAAAACATGTGCTATAAAAAATTCGAGGTGTTAGAGAAAACAAGGGTTTAATAGGAAAAATACTATGATACGATATCTCACCACAAGAAATAGATGATGACATGCTATTAATAAAGAAAAAAGATGTGGAGATGGCATTAACGCAAAATTATTTTAAAACTTTCATTTGGAATAATAGTGCTCTGGTAGTTTCAAGTAAATGTCTATTTTTTCTTTTAGCAACACTATTTTGGGATGATGAATCAACAAATAAGGATTGGTGAAAGATACTATTTGGGAGCATATATGATTAAAATGAGGTGGATAGAAATCTTTGGCATTATCACTCCTCAAATTTTGAACAGAGATATTAAATTATGTTCTGACTTCTGGAAAAAAAAAGTAAAATGATAAAATAAAGTCATGTCATTCGAGAGAAATTATCAACAAAAGTAGCAAAGTAACAAAACCCAAATTTGGATACAATTGGATGAGGACCCTAAACATCAGAGTGTACTAATTCAAAAGTAACTTTAGCTTAGTTAATAACCTGAGGAACATAAGGCAAACAATGATATTTTTCAAATTGATAGGACTTATAATCTAATGAGAAAACATCATGAAGTTGAGGACATAATTTCTTCAGCAGAGATAATGAGGGATGTCTTAACCAACAATGAACTTCAAATAAGATAAGGTACTTGAACAAGCAATGGTCTGTGGAGCCTGAGTATCTAGAATGCAAAGTCCACCAGATTTAAGTCCCACCAATAATCTTCTTCGTCATAAGATCTTGAAAGAAACAATAATTAGGCAAAAAATTAGACACAATAATTTAAAACTTGAGTGAGTTTACTAACAAATATTGAGTTAAAGGAAAATCTCGGTAGGTTTAAGACAGTGGACAAAGAAAGGTATGAAATGGGATTAACAGTTCTAGGGCCATTAATAAAACAAGTAGAACCATACGCTAAAGTAATATGAGAATAAGAAGTATATTTTGAAAGTTAGAGAAAAGTTTGGAAGTATTTGTCATATGACTTGATGCACCAAAATCAATGACACATTGTGAGGAAGTGGAAACAAGATACATAGAAGTGTTACTTAAATCAACAATATAATAGACTGAGATGAATTCCTTAATAATTCTAACTACTTAGTAAACTTAGCAAAATCATCAGCAGAAACCATAACTGTTTTCTCAACGGAGAAAGATAGAGGCATAGTAGTGGCAGCAAATGTAGAGGGAGATTTTTTAGATTTATGCTGCAACTTACAACTCATAAATTTGGTGTGATGTGGTGTGGTTCATGATAATATCGACAAATAATGCCTATATTATCCTAATATTGATGTTCCTGATTTCTTATTCCTCCATCTTTGTTGGACTACTTATGAGATTATTGTTTAGTGTCAGATAAATGATTTTGACTGACGAAAGAACTTTATGTTTGGGAATTGTGTGAAAGTAGGTTGACATATGTTTGAAGTATGTGAGTAAAGGTTTCATGTAGCGAAGATATCTTAGAATTAGAGAGGATGTGAGACACAGTAATCTAAAACTGAGAATTGAGTCTAGCTAAAAAAAACTCATGACCACCATTTTCTCTCGCTGATCTTACTGAATTTTAATATCATAACTAAAATGTAATAAAATATTCAATTTTTCATAAATCTTTCTAAAATTAATAAATTATACTTGAAGAGATTGTTCTTTTTGCTTTGCATAATAAAGACCTTACATACTTCATATATCCATGATATATTACCTTTTTTATACTATAAAAATTCCAAATACTCCTTTAATTCTAACATATTCACAGTGATTGATCAAATTGACAATATCATTATTAATAGAATTGCTAATTTGTGGAAATAAATGAGCATCATCACGTAACCATTCCTAACGAGTATGGTCTGATGGTGGGTCATCCATGAGGTGATGGTCTTTTGAAGTACTTCAATGATAAATTTTGACTATTTTACACCAATATAGATAATTAAAGCCATTTCCAATCAACTTATTTTCCATAATCTTAGACATTACCATAATAATATCAGTCGCAACCAATATTTTTTGTTCATCAACCATGATAATAAAACAAATCAGTTCACAAGAAACTTAAATATATGAGAAAGAGGAAGTGAAGAAATAACAAACTCAAATGGGTCACGGTAGCGGGCTAACAACAGACTTTGCATCAACTAACTAATGGCAATTTGGCAAGAACTGACCAATAGTGCAAATGGGTGACCAAGGACAATCTAGCTAGACTTGTCCAACAATACAAATGGGTCTTTTGGTGGTTTGAATATTCGGTTGAGGTTGCTAGAAATAGGCTAAAGTAAGGCGTTGATGTTAATAGAGCTAATCAGAGGATAGCATGACGTCAATCTCATCACTAGAGGCTGGCGCGTGAATAGGATCCAGTATATTTAGGACGAAGCTTGAAGGTCACGCAAAAAGCTTCTGACGACCAAAAACTAGGGAGACTCAAATCAGTAAGAGGTTTTCTTGTGGAGGCCAACAGTGAGACTAGAAGAACACCAAAAGAGAGTGAGAAAGAGGACCGACCTTTCTATTCTTCTATACAATATAGTTGGAGATGGTTTGCTCACAAGACAAACTTAATTAAAAAAAAAAGAAGTGTAGTAAAATATTAAGTAGAACTAGGTGAAAAACAATGTCAGGTGACTAAAAACAAAGGCTCTGACACCATGTAAAAAACACTAAAGTATTTTATTGTTTTCTAAAATATGTATAGGTATGTTGATACATATTTATACTGATAGAATACTAATATTTAGCCTATAATAATGCCTTAATATATTATAGATTATATATCTGTTACAGAATTATACAATCATATCTATAAAGATCCCTAAATCATAGCCTAACAATCATATCATAATCTATAACAAAGTTAAAGAACTTGTTTATGACTCATTTGGTTTAAATTCTGGTTTTATTTTTTTATTTTTTTCCTAAATAAAAAAACTTATATAAGTTTTTTTTATTAATTTCTGTGTTTTTTCCTTAGTTTGTATTGTTTGTATTGATTTTTATATTTAAACAAGGGCTTTTATTATTGTTTGTTTCTATTTTTGTATGCTTTTATTGATTTTTATGTACATTTTGGGTTTTTGTATTGTTTTTTTGTTTATGTATTATATTTATGTGTTCTTTTGGAATTTCTATTATGTTTTTTTTAGTTTCCATAATTAGAAAAATAAAAGCAAAAACTAGAAACGTAAACAAACATGCTCAAACCAAACATCTCCTTGATTCAATTTTTTGATTTTTGATTTTTATTTTAAATATAAAAACTAATGTAAGTTGTTTTCTCAACAGTTTTTGTACATTTTTATTGTTTTTTGTGTGTTTTATTAATTTTTATATATCTTTATTAATGTTTATATTTTTATTAATTTTTATGTATTATTTTTATCAATTCTATGTTTAAAAAATAGAAACATAAGTACCAACCAAATGCCTTCCTAAAAAACAGTAACTCCATATAAAAGTTCAAGTCAAAACGTCTATTATTAAACATATTTGTCCAATAGGGAGAAGTTGCAACCTCTTAAAGACTATGCATTACCAGGAAACACAGTAGGTGGAAATCCGAGCATACATTAATAATAGAGCTATAATGCATGTGCTTCAGGCTATATCTCCTCCAGTTAAGAATGAGTAGTCGCAAAAATAACTTCGAATTAATTGATAGCGAACCTAAGTATCAATCATTATCAACTACATATATGACTCCTAATAAGGTTAAAACAATGGATAAGGAAGGATTAGTTGTTGTTATTAGCCACACTTAAGTGCTTCTAGTCAGTTTTCCAAGCAAAGACCTGGAAAATTCCATATTTGTTGTGCTATGACTTAAACAATTTGGTAAGAAAGAAGTTATTAAGAAAGGATGTTACTAATGGGTCTTGGAATTGTGATCTACTTGCTATTATCAATTCCAAATTTTAACATTTAATTTAACTAAAAATTTATGTTAATCAACGTTTAATTGATCAAAAAGAGAACTCCTCACTATTTTCCAAAAGATTACTATACTTCTATATGAGCTTAAGTTTTTCATCTTTAATGGTGGTGAACAGGAAATGTCCTGAAGCTGAGGGCTAGACTTCTGTAACTTCCTACCATTCTTGCTTTAGCCCTTTAATTTGTTATTGAAAATCATTTTAAGTTTCTTAAACACGCCATTTAGTAAAATTACCTAAACATGTCTAAAGAAAGGTTCTCCACCTTTATTTGCAAGACATGTGAATTCTCAAGAGAACATCAATCCTGACCTTTTCTCCTCCCATTTATTTTACATTCTTACTTTGGCCCTTGAATTTTTTTTTTTCGAAACTCCCTTCAATTTATTGTTAAGGCTTGAAACTCTTAACATATCTCTTAGTATAAATATCCAAACATATTTGAAATACGATTCTCCAAAATTCTTATTTCAATTTTACTTCCAAATTTTAAAATATAGAATCAAATCACTAAAAATAATAAAACAATATAAATAATTTTTTTGCTTTAACAAATAGTTTCTCAAATAATACTCGTACAATGCACAATTAAATTTTTAAATGGGCATAGCTTTATAGTAAATCAATTTAGAGTAAATTTAAATAATTAAAAATTTTTAGGTTAAATTAAAATATACTCACAAATATTTCAATTCAAAAAGCTTCCAAGCATGAATGAGATTATAGCAAATAAATTATAAAAATGGCTAAACTAAACTTAAACCTTAACAAAGCTTTGGACAAATAAACAATTATGTACTTGGACTTGCA